>PISX010008275.1:0-83130 GCA_004024625.1 Mellivora capensis | reverse complement strand
TAAGATTTTATTTATTTATTTGACAGACAGAGATTACAAGTAGGCAAGAGAGGCAGGCAGGCAGAGAGAGGAGGAAGCAGGCTTTCCACGGAGCAGTGAGCCCGATGTGGGGCTCGATCCCAGGACCCTGGGATCATGACCTGAGCGGAAAGCAGAGGCTTTAACCCACTGAGCCACCCAGGCGCCCCCCCATATTGCTTTTTTTATTGTTATTTTTACTGGTTTTTTTCATACTGCTTTTTTAAATTCCTAACTCATCTCTTTAGGTGAATTTGTTATATTTTGTTTATGTCCCCATTGAGAATGTTTTCTGTTTTGGTCACTGCTGTTCCTGTGTCTAAAACAGTAGTTAGCATAAGGAAGAGCTCAGTAAACATCTCTTGAATAAATGAATATTTTGGAATTCCTCATTGTTCTGAAGATTGTATAATAATCTAATTTGACTTAATATTTTTAAATAAAAAAACAGCTTTCTTCCCCTTCCCTAAGGAACCAGTAATTCTTTTGGAAGGATTTTGTAGATAAAACATTATCAACAGCCAGAATTATTTACTTTGTTATTTTTTAAATTACAGGATGCTAATGAATGTTGGATACAGATGATGCGAGTATTGCAACAGAAATTGGAAGCCATAGAGGATGATTCTGTTAAAGAGGTAATTGACACATTTGTGATTATAGATTTTCATTATACCTTGATAATTACCCCCCCCCCCCCCCCCCGCCAAAAGCTTGAAATAAATTTATCCTAATAGACATGTATTTGAATACTTTGGATGCTCAGCCTGTAGTTAGAATTTGAAAGCTTGCATTTGACACTTGAATGCATTGTATTATTCATTAAACTTAATTGATATTACTGAGTATCTGTAGTCTTTTGGTAGTGTTTTTTGAACAGTAGAAGGATTTTCTAGAAAGGGATTACATTTTTAAAAGCCTAAATATGTATTTACTAAACTGGATTGTGTGGGGGAAAATAATACATTAGTACTTATATAAAGAAAAATTAGAATTTTTATTTCATTTTAATTTTTGCAGACAGATTCTTCATCTGCATCAGCAGTGACACCTTCTAAAAAGAAAAGCTTAATTGATCAGTTCTTCGGAGTTGAATTTGAAACTACGTATCCTTATGAGCCAAGATTTGTAGAGATGTACTCATAACTTACTAGAAGTGAATTGGTATCAGTAGCTTTGTTGACTCATTGGAGTGGTGGGTGGGGTATATAGATAAATTCTTCAGAGGCTTTTATGCCTAAAAGATATAAAGAAACTTAGGAATTTGGAAAAATACCCCATCAGAGTAATCCTAAAGTTAAGATAAATGTACACTTTAAGGATATTATTTTTTCCTAAGAAATCTTTAGCAGAGCCAGCCTCATTAATTCACTTCATAGGGAATTAATTTTTAATTGTATGAAACAGAGTATATCAGCCAGATTATATATATATATATATATAAGATTGAACCAATTCATAAAATATGAATTCATGAATTCAGGGAAGGACTATTTTCTAGGTCATGGGTGGAAACTTAGATTTCTTTTTATATATTTTTGTGTTAAAACCACTTTAAGACTGTATAAGTACCAAATTACATTTGTTTAGTTTATCCTTTTATTACTTTTATTATTCATTATTCATGTTGTTGGTAAGTGCATGAAGCACTTTAAAATATGTTGAAACAAATGTGGGAAAACAAAATGTTTAAAATACCAATGGATAATGCTATTTTTAAAATTTCAGTATAATTAATATACAGTGTTATATTGATTTCAGATGTACGATACAGTGATGCAGCAGTTCCATACATTACTCAGTGCTCATTACAATAAGTGTACTCTTAATCCCTATCACCTGTTTCATCCAGACCCTCACCCACCTTCTTTATTCTTGTTGAGAGTGAAATAATAGTATTTCTTTCTCTGACTGACTGACTTCACTTTTATTATATACCTTTGATCCATCTATGTTGTTGTAAATAGCAAGATTTCATTCTTTTTTTTATGGCTGAATAATATTCCATTGTATATACCTCCCACACCATCTTTATCTATTCATCTATTGATGGGTAGTTGGGTTGCTTCCTTAATTTGGCTATGGTAAATAATACTGCAATAAACACAAGGGTGCATATGTCTTTTCAAAGTAGTGTTTTTGTATTCTTTGTGCAAAGACCTAGTAGTGGAATTACTGGATCAAATGGTAGTTCTATTTTTAATTTTTTGAGGCGGTTCTATTTTTTTTTTTTTTTAAAGATTTTATTTATTTATTTGACAGACAGAGATCATAAGTAGGCAGAGAGACAGGCGGAGAGAGAGGAGGAAGCAGGCTCCCTGCTGAGCAGTGAGCCTGATGCGGGGCTTCATCCCAGGACCCCGGGATCATGACCGAGCTGAAGGCAGAGGCTTAACCCCCTGAGCCACCCAGACGCCCCGAGGTGGTTCTATTTTTAATTATTTGAGGAAACTCCATACTGTTTTCCATAGTGGCTGCACCAGTTTGCATTCTCACCCACAGATGTGTATGAGAGTTCCTTTTCCTCGCCAACACTTGATTCTCCCCACCCCCCCCAGAGAGGGAGAGAGAGAGGTGGGGTGGAGAGAGGGAGAATCTTAAGTAGGCTCCATGTCCAGTGCAGAGCCTGATGTGGGGGTCAGTCTCACAATTCCAAGATATGACCTAAGCTGAAATCAAGAGTCGGATATTTACAGCTAGCCACACCAGGACCCCAGCACTTGTTTTTCATGTTTTTTATTTTAGCTATTCTGATAAAGTGTGAGGTGACATTGTGGTTTTGATTTTCATTTCCCTGATGATGAGTGACATTGAGCATCTTTTCATGTGTTGGCCTTCTGTGTCTTTGGAGAAATGTCTATTCTCTTTATATCTTCTGCCCATTTTTAAATTGAATTATTATTATTTTGGTGTTGTATAAGTTCTTTATATATTTTTGGATACCCTTTATCAGACATCATTTGCAAATATTGATGCTATTAATTTTAATAGCAAGAGGATAATTTATTATGTTCAACATATAATTTATTATATTATAGCAGATTGATTACCTGTTGGGATATTCCTTATCTTATTTCTCAAAGCATGAAATGTACAGAATCTGAGGAAGAAGAGGTCACTAAAGGAAAGGAAAATCAGCTTCAGCTTAGCTGTTTTATCAATCAAGAAGTCAAGTATCTTTTTACAGGACTTAAATTGGTAAGATCAGTTACAGTTGATCCTCATTATAAATGGATTCTGTATTTGCTGATGCACTTACTTGCTAAAATGTATTTGTAACTCTCAACATCAGTACTTTGGTGCTTTCATGGTCATTTGTAGACCTGCTCTGACTGGCAAGAATTTTGAGTTGCCAGACAGTCTCACCTGAGCTCCAAAAAGGTGCTGTTTTGCTTTCTTGTTTAAGCTCATACTGTTAACAAGTGTCCTTTTACAGTAATTTTAGTACCTACATTTTTTTTTCAATTTTGTGGTTTTTACTGGTGATGTGCTATTTAAAATAGGCCTTCAGCCATATCGCTGAAGTGCTGTCTAGTGTTCTAAGCCCAAGAAGGCTCTGTGTGAATGTTTATTTAGATAAGCTTTAAGGAGAAAATGTTGGATAAGCTTCATTTAGGGATGAGTTATAGTCTAGTTGGCTGTGAAGACCATGAATTGTCATTAAATAGAAACACACATAACACAAGGTTGTGTATTGTTAGGTCAAACAAAAGCATTGCAGAAGGCCTCTGAGGGTATTTAATGAGGGTTTATTAGTAATAATGAGGTATAAACTGGGATTGTACTGTGTAAATCAGGCCACATAGGCCCTCTGCCTTTTACCAGTGTTGCAGTTGAGGCCCTGGAATGTAAGTGACTTCATTGCTTTGTGGCAGAGCTGGGTCTAGAACTTGATTCTCTGATTCTCCAGTTAGCACTCTTTCTCCATTTTCATACTATAGAATGCACTCTAATGAGCAGATTGATAAAATATAAAAGTTTGGCTTGTGAATTTAGTACTTTGATATGGTTTGGGACATATGTACATGTTTTGAAGGATAGGCAATGAATTGGGGCAGGGATTGCATTGATAAACAACATAATTTGTCATTAGGGAGTTCCCATCTACAGTTTGGGGTAAGATCAGTTAGGGGAATGGTTGGTAAATGCAGACATAAGAGGCAAATAGGAAGTAATATTCTCTGCCCTATGATACTAAAGGGGACTGTAGTGAGGCATACTTTTAAGAGAAGTTCATTTTAAAAGTTTAATAATAGCTAATCAACTAAGAGTACTATAGCAGGTTATAATGTGCAAGTTTCAGGACATCAAAACAAGAAGCATAAGTGTAATTGGAGAATATAGAATTGGAGAGTATAGAATGTTTTGGCAGGGACTTTCCAGGATGGTACTTTTCTTCATAATTTTATAAAATCCCAGAAAAAAACTAGATATACTTGGAACTCCTAGATGATAGTGGATTGGTGATAATATGTGTAGCTTACCTGATGAGTAACATCACACCAGATACATGTTCTTGAGGAGCATGTATTTATGAGATGTTGTGTTATCTTGCCCACTGTTTAGATGCGTTATCATCATTGGTTCCGATTATTCTAGAGTGATTTGACTCCATATTTCTTTACCTTTTTGTTGCCAAACAGACTTGATTAAATGTTAAAAAGGTACACAGTGATTCCTTTTGTAATGAGATAATTTAAAAATTAATTTCTTATACAAGTAGTGTGCTTACAGTGAACATTAACAGTACATTTTTAACTCTAATTTCTTGTGTATTAATGTTCTTACAAAGTTTTGTAATGTAATTACAAAATAGTAGTGCTTTTTTAAAAATTAGAAATAGTAGCTTATGTCTGTTGAATATAGACTATGTGCCACATGGTTGTCCATGTTTTTTTTTACACGTACCTAACTTACGTAGTTCTAACAGCACTATGATACAGGTATTATCATCATTTCCATATGATGCCCGGAGGGAATAACTGTCTCGCTGAGTGTCACACAGGCTGTAAAAATGGAAAGGCAGACACGATGGTTAAGATATATAAAGTGGCTAAAGTCTTTTCCACATTTGTTAGATTAACAGGTTTTCTGTGTGACTTTTCTCATTTGAGTATAATTGCTTCTAGAAGGCTTTTATACATAAAGAATAAAGAACAGGGGTTTCCTACCTTCTCATAGTTGTCCTTCTTTATGAGTATTCTGATAATCTGTATATAGACAGAATCCATAAAGGCTTTTTTATGTTGTATAAAATACTTCAGAATCTGAGCAACATTTGGGTTACAATTTAAAACTTCAAACATTATTTATGTTCTGAGGAGTTCACGCCAGTATAAATTGATACCTTTTAAGAACTGACTCATATCTAAAAACTTTCCTACATAGTATTCATTGATACTATTTTTCAGTGGTATGAATCCATTGATGTATGTTGTCTATTAAGGAATACTAATTTTTAAAAGAACTAAAAGTGTGCTTCTAGGGTTACCTTGCTGGCATGTGACTCTTGATCCTTGAGGTCATCAGTTCAAGCCCCACTTTGAGTGTAGAGCTTACTTTAGGAAAAAAAGTGTGATTCTATATTGAAGAAAAATATTCTTTAAAAATGTTTGGTCTCCTGTTATGTTCTTTTTTTAGCGACTTCAGGAAGAAATCACTAAACAGTCTCCAACATTGCAAAGAAATGCTTTATATATCAAATCTGTAAGTTGTGCATTCCTTTTGAAATTAAATCCATTTTGATGAAAAATTTCCAATAAGTTTTACCCAGTCTTTGTTTTTGCCAAACCAAGGCATTAAAAACTTGTGTTGTATTTGCATGTGATAGGATTTCTTGCATTTTTTTCCCTCAGTCTAAGATCAGCCGACTACCTGCTTACTTGACTATTCAGATGGTTCGATTTTTTTATAAAGAGAAGGAATCTGTGAATGCTAAAGTTCTTAAGGTTAGTAATGAACTTCAGTATAATAAAACATTGTAATTCTTTGACAGCAATCCCTGATTCACAACAGATTTCTTTCTTCTTTAGGGAGAAACTTTCTTTGAAATATTCTAAGTATGGAAGTTATTAACATTAGACAAGTGGTTCTTTTTTTTTTTCTTTTCTTTTTTTTTAAGATTTTTTATTTATTTGTTAGCGCACACAAGCAGGGAGAGCAGGAGGCAGGGAGAGAAGCAGACTCCCCACTGACCGGTGAGTCCGATGCTGGACTTGATCCCAGGACTCCGGGATCATGACCTGAGCTGAAGACAGATGAGTAACTGACTAACCCACCCAGGAGCCCCATCCTTTTTATTTTTAAACATATACATGCCTGACTTTCACCACTAGCCCACCCCTAGCGTTTGATTAAGTAGGGCCTGAGGTTCAGTTGTTCAAAAGATTCCCAATTAGTTCTCATGGATGCCCTCCACTCCCCAGAAATACTCCTCTTGACCAGATCCTCAACTCCACAGATACTGACCCAGCAGGTTTGGAGGATGGGCGTGTGGGGGAGAAGGCATGCTGCATTCTCTAGTGCAATAATTGTAGTTTCTTGAGTAAGAGCCAACCTTATGATGTAACTGTTTTGTAGAACTGTAGCTCTGCTACATATCCACACTGCATGATCCCTGGGAGAGGTAAATGTAATTCTAGCCTCCTGAGCTAAAATCAAATATACTTACTATTATACGATAAGGTTAAATGAATTTGGAATATTTAATACTGTTACCTTTATGTATTTTTTTTTTAAGATTTTATTTATTTGACTGAGATCACAAGTAGGCAGAGAGGCAGGCAGAAACAGAGAGAGGGGGAAGCAGGGTCCCCACTGAGCAGGGAGCCTGATGTGAGGCTTGATCCCAGAACCCTAGGATTATGACCTGAGCCGAAAGCAGAGGCTTTAACCCACTGGGCCACCCAGGCACCCCAACTTTATGTATTAATATTAGTTATTGAACTGTATCACTTATTTCTGTGTAAAGGTGTATTTCACATTACAAAAAGTCATTAAGTGACCCCCATTTGTAAATTGATTCCATTTTTAGTTGTAGGTATCCATTATTTTCACAGAGGCTGTTGTGCTGTGTTTCTGAAATGCTTCTTTTGTCATGTATGTTTTGGTAACTCTTCTGTGGTCAGAGTCATGGGTTTGATTGGAAAAAAAAAGCTAAACAAATTTTCTTAATCTTAAAAAGTTAGGACCAGGGGTGCCTGGTTAGCTTAGTCAGTAGAGCATGCGACTCTTGATCTTAGGGTTGTAAATTCAAGCCCCACATTAGGCATGGAGCTTATTTTTTTTTAAAAAAATTGGCACCTGATTTTGAAAATAAGCACTATGATGTTATCAGCTGCATAGATTTCCAAGTGATTTTTTAATAAATGTTATTTTCCACTTCATTTGAATTATGAAAGTACTACTATAAATGCATGAAGATATTTTCTCATAGGGGCACCTGGGTGGCTCAGTGGATTGAGCCTCTGCCTTCAGCTCAGGTCATGATCTCAGGGTCCTGGGATCGAGCCCTGCATCGGGGTCTCTGCTCAGCGGGGAGCCTGCTTCCTCCTCTCTCTCTGCCTGCCTCTCTGCCTACTTGTGATCTTTCTCTGTCAAATCAATCAATCAATCTTTTAAAAAAAAGATATTTTAAATAACTACTTTTTATAAGGGTGTTGACACATATTTTTTCTTTTTGTATATAGGATGTAAAATTTCCTCTTATGTTGGATGTGTATGAACTGTGTACCCCAGAACTTCAGGAGAAAATGGTCTCTTTTCGATCAAAATTCAAGGATCTAGAAGATAAAAAAGTGAATCAGCAGCCAAAGGCAGTAGGTTCTTTTTGCTAATTTTCTCATCTTAATAGTTTAGTCTTTAATTAATATTCAGCAGTTACCTTGTTAATGTAGTAATTTGTTAATCTCTTAGTAAAAATGGATGTACCTGTATTTTACTTAGCACATACACAAAGTTTTAGGTGTATTTTAGTGTAAGAAAAAGGACTCTAGTTATGGTAAATAGGCCCTTTATGGTAGAGTAAGCTTAATATTTTCTTTTCTCCTGTAATCTGTAAGCTGTATTCCTTTTATATGTATCTCCTCAGAGCATTTCACATAAAATCTTGCCTAGTATTTTCAGTGTATTTTACTGTTTTCCTTGTAAGTCATGGAGTTACTTCTATTTTTAGATGGAATTAGTGGTGTAGAATATTGGCTCATCTATGCCTATAGTCGAATAAAGTGTATCTTTTAATTTTTATTTAAATTCAGGTTAGTTAACATAGAGTGCAGTATTGGTTTCAGGAGTAGAATTCAGTGATTCATCACTTGTATATAACACCCAATGGTCATCATAACAAGTGCTCTTCTTAATGCCCATCATCATATAGTCCATCTCCCACCTGCCTCCCTCCATCAACCCTCGCTTTGTTCTGTATGGTTAAGAGTCTTTTATGGTTTGTTTCCCTCTCTCTCTTTTTTTTCCTCCCTCCCCCTCTGTTTATCCATTTTGTTTCTTAAATTCCACATGAGTGAAATCATAATGGTGTTTGTCTTTCTCTGATTGACTCATTTCACTTAGCATAATACACTCTAGCTCCATTCTCGTCATTCCAAATGGCAGGATGTCCTTCTTTTTGATGGTTGAGTAATATTCCTGTGTGCATGCGCGCATGCGTGTGTGTGTGTGTGTGTGTGTGTACACATATCTTTATCCAGTGGACATTTGGGCTCTTCCCAGAGTTTGACTGTTGATAATGCTGCTATCAACATCAGGATGTATGTACCCTTTTGAATCAATTCGGTCTTTTTGTATTCTTTGGGTAAATACCTAATTGTGCAATTACTGGATTGTAGGGTATTTCTATTTTTAACTTTTTAAGGAACTTCCATACTGTTTTCCAGAGTGGCTTCTCACCAGCAGTGCAAGACGGGTTCCCCCTTTCTCTGCATCCTCACCAACAACTGTTGTTCTTTTGTGTTGTTAATTTTAGCCATTCTGACAGGTGTGATAAATTGTATCTTTTGATAAGTGCTGCTTGTATGCCTGCCTGTAACTGCTAAAATCACAACCTTAGGAAACGTTAATAAGTTGTATTACTTTAGGGTACAGCTGAACTGCGTTGGATTCTTTTTTTTTCCCCCACGGTGAAAAAGATCTTTCTGGTAACTAGAAATATTTCCAGTGTGATATTATATATATTTATATTCTTCTGCAATTGCTATGTATGTGTGTTAAATGCTTTTTTAAAAAACATTAAACCTTATTTTGAGGTAATTATGGAATCACATGCATTTATAAGAAATAATATGAAGAGGGGCACCGGGGTGGCTCAGTTAGTTAAGTGACTGCCCTCAGCTCAGGTCATGATCCCAGGGTCCTGCCATTGAGCCCTGCATTGGGCTCCCTGCTCAGCTCCCTGCTTCTTCTCCCTCTGCCTGCCACTTCCCCTTCTTGTGTGCATGTTCTCTCTGTCAAATAAATAAATATTTAAAAAGAAAAAAAAAGTAGAGATCCAGATACCTTTTACCAAGTTTACCCTGTGGTAATATCTTGCAAAACAATAATACAGTATCATGATTTGGATATTAATTTTGATGCAGTCTAGATACAGTACATTCCCATCTCTACAAAGATTCCACATACTGCCCCTTTGTAGCCAAACCCACTTTCCTTTGGCCCCTTCCGCCGCCTCAATTCCTAGCAACTGCTAATCTATTCTCCATTTCTGTAGTCTTGTCACTTTAAGATAGGAAATGGGATATCTGTGTATCTATATCTATATCTGTATATCCATTATATATATAATATATATATCCATTTTGTTTATATATGTATATAACACTTTATAAATGAAATCATATAGTATGTAACCTTTTGGGATTTTTTTTTCTTAGCATACATAATTCTCAGGAAATTAGCCCAGGTCATTTTGTTTAGCAGCAGGTCCTTTTTTGTTGCTGAAGAGTACTCCATGTATGCATGTACCATATCTTGCTTAATCGTTCAGCTGTTAAAGAGCTGGATTCTTTCTAGTTTCATTTATTTTGCATAAAGCTACTATAAGTATTCGTGTACCATTTTTAAAAAAGATTATTTATTTATTTGAGAACATGAGCAGGGGTAGGGGCAGAGAGGGAGAAGCAAACTCTGAGCTGAGCAGGGAACCTCATGCGGGGCTCAGTCCCAGGACCCTGAGATCATGACCTGAGCCAAAGGCAGACACTTAATCGACATAGCCACCCAGGCACCCCATCATGTACCAGGTTTAGTGTAAACATAACCTTTCATTTCTCTGGGAATAGATACCCAGTAGTATAATTGCTAGATAGCATCGTAGTTGTACATTTAAAATTTTAAAGAAAGTGTCAAAGATCTTCCATAGGGACTATACCATTTTAGATGTTCATTAGCAGTGTATGACTGATTCACTTTGTGCATTCTTGCTAGAATTTGGTGGTGTCAGTATTCTTTATTTTAGCCATTTGGTTAGGTTTGCAGTGATATGTCATTGTGGTTTTTAATTTGCTTCTTCGTAATGGCTAATGATGTTCAATGTGTCTTCATGTATTTTCCATCTGTGTATCCTCTTTGGTGAAATATTTCTTCATATTCTATTTTTTTCCTATTTTTCACTCTTGAATTTTGAGAGTTCTTTGTATTATAAATACTAATCCTTTGTCAGATACATGGCTTTCATATATTTTCTCCTTGCCTTTGTCTTTGTCTTTTCATCTTCTTAAGGGTCTTTTGCAAAGGAAAAGTTTTTCATTTTTAGGTAATCCAGTGTATTGTTTTCTTTGGTTGTTCTTGCTTTTGGTGTCGTATCTAAGAAACCATTGGCTAGTAAAAGGCAAAGATGTATATCTGTTTTTCTTTTAAGAGTTTTATAGTTTTAGTTCTTCCCATTTAGGTTTTTGATCCATTCTGGGTTAATTTTTGTATGTGGGATGAGGTGCATATCCACATTCATTCCATTGCATGTGAGTAGCCTATTCTTTCCCCACTGAATGGTCTTGGGGCCCTTGTAAAAATAATCAGTTGACTATAGATACATATATTGCTGGAATCTCAGTTTTATTCCACAGGTCTTTGTGTCTTTCCTTATGCCAGTACCACGGTCTTGATTACTGTAATTTTGTAGTAAGGATGCAGCAAAGTCTGAGACTTTCAGCTTTTCTTCTTTTCAAGATTGTTTTGGCTTTATGAATCTCTTGTATTTCTATAATTTTAGGATCAGCATGTCTGTTACTTCAAAAAAAAAACAGTTGGAATTTTGATGGGATTGCATTGAATCTGTAGATCAATTTGGGAAGGATTCCTATTTTAACAGCATTAATTCTTGGCAGTCCATGAACTTGATATGTCTTTGTATTTATTTGCATGTTCATTAATTTTTTTCAACATGTCTTATAGTTTATAGTCTATAAATCTTGTACTTTGGCTAACTTTATTAAGTATTTTATTCTTTTTTGATGTTTGAGTAAGTGGCATTGCTTTCTTGATTTCATTTTGGGATTATTTGTAATTGATTATTGTATATTGATCTTGTATCCTCTCCTTTGCTGAATTGGTTTATTGTTTCTTTTTTACCTTTTATTTTTTGAAAGAGATTGTGTAGAATTAGTGTTAATTCTTTTTTTTTTTTTTTTTTTTTTTTTTTTTTTTTTTTTTTTTTTAAGATTTTATTTATTTATTTATTTGACAGAGATCACAAGTAGGTAGAGAGGCAGGCGGTGGGGTGGGGGGAAGTAGGCTCCCCGCTGAGCAGAGATCCCGATGTGGGGCTCGATCCCAGGACCCTGGGATCATGACCTGAGCCAAAGGCAGAGGCTTTAACCCACTGAGCCAGGTGCCCCTCCCAGACATTTTTAAATTAAATATTTGACTTCCTTTGTAGTTATGGGATATTCAAATGATGTGTTTTGTATTAGGTTTGATTTGGTACTTTGTTTTTATGGAATTGATCCATTTTATCTAGCTTGTCAATTTTGTGTTGTAGAGTTGTTCCTTGTACTTATTTATTTTTGATGTCTACAAGGTCTGTAATGATATCTGTCCTCTGTTTCATTCCTGATACTAGTAATTTGTCTTTTTTCTTTTTCCTCTATCAGTTTTGTTAGAGGATTGTCAGTTTTATGATCTTTTCAAAGAACTGGCTAAATGGATTTGTCTCTGTTTTTCTGTAATATTAATGATTTCTACTCTTCTTCTGCTTGTTTGGGTTTTATTTTGTTTTCCTTTTTCTAGGTTCTTAAATTGTGAGAGCTTGGGTTTTTTACTTCAAACTTTCCCCTAATGTATTCATTTAGTGCCATAAAGTTTGTTTCAGCAGTGCTTTCACTGTGTCCTACAAATTGTTACATTGTATTTGCATTTTCATTCTGTTCCTTGGTTTTTTGTTTTTGTTTTTGTTTTTTTAGGATTTTACTGATTTATTACAGAGAGCACAGGAACAAGAGAGAGCATGAACAGGGGTTGGGGTGGGGCTAACGTAGAGGAAGAAGCAGACTTCCCGGATCAGGGAGCCCTATGTGGGCATGGATCAGGACCTGAGCTGAAGGCAGATGCTTACCCAGCTGAGCCACCCAGGCACCTCTCTGCTCCTTGTATTTTTAAAAAATCTCCCTTGAGACTTCTCTTTGACCTTGGATTATTCATAAGTGTCTGGTTTAGTTTCCAAATATTTAGAAATTTATCTGTTATCTTGCTGTTACTGCTTCTAGTTTGATTTCATTGTGAGAGAAAGCACTTGTGTGATTTAAATTCCTTTAAATTTGTTCAAGTTTGCTCTATGGCTTAGGATGTGCTCTATCTTGGTATATGTTCCATGGGTATTTGGGGGGGAAAAATTGTATTCTTCTGTTGTTGAATGGAATGAATTTTCTATAGATGTTGATTAGATCCAGTTGGTTGATGGTGGTCTTGCATGTTCTATAACGCTGTTTTTCTGTCTAGTTCTATTAGTTTTTGTGAGATGAGTGAGGAAGCTAAAATTGTCTTTTATGTGTTTCTCCATTCAGTTCTGTCAGCTTTTGCTTTGCATGTTTTGTAGTTCTGTTATTTGGTGCATACACCTTTAAGATTGCTAAGTATTCTTGGTGGAGTGACGTTTTTATATTATGCAATGTCCCTCACTGTCCTTGGTAATTTTCTTTATTCTGAAGTTTACTTTTCTGATATTACTATTGTCAGTGCTGCTTTGTTTCTGTTAATGTTTGCATGATGTCTTTCTGTATTCTTTTACTTTAAATTTTCCCATATTACTATATTTGAAGAGTTTCTTATAGATAGCAGAGTTGGTCATGTTTTTTAATATACTGTTAATCTTTTATTGGTATATTTAGACCATTTACATTTAATATAACTTTATTTGTTAGTTAAATCTGTTATATTTTGCTTTCGCTATTGTTTTTCACTTCTCCCTTTTGCCTTGTAGGTTTACTTGAACATATCCTAGAAATCTAATTTGACTTACCTTCAATTTTTTAAAAAAATATTTTTCTCCGTATACCTTTTTCTATGGTTGCCCTAGGTGTGAAATTTTAAGACAAAAAGGAATGGTTGTCTTCGTTGACTTAATTGCCATTTTTTTGTTGTAGGAGCCTTTAACTTGTCACTCCAGCTATCTTTAATCTACTTGCATTGTGTTCATCACCATTATAGTTTTTAATAACTTTGTACCCATATGCCTAGATAAGTTTATTATTTTTATGTTACACTGAACTGGGTTGAGGCAGGGAATTCCCACCAAAAATCTTTGTCTAAAATAGTAAATCCTGTCTTTCAGTACTCAGTTCATTTGAGCAGGTGGCCATGTTTTAGTAGGTTTAACGTTTTTTGCAGTAATTTGACTTTTGTTTCATTGCGGTACCTTTTTTTTTTAAATCCTATGTGGTTTGTGATAGTATTTTGGTAAAAATACAAGAGTTGGGTTTTCATTTCCTACCCTAGAGTGCTGTTTATCTGTACTGCTATATTCACTGCTATGCTGTAGGTTTAGCAGCTCATAGTTTGTCCTAGAATCAGAGGGTCTGGTACTGTGCATACAAGACTGTATAGTGTTTAAGTGTAGCTCCTTTGGGTTTATAGTTTTAACTGTAGTTACATCGTTTTAGTAATTTTGTAAGGTAGTGTTTTGCATTGTAGCCAGTAAATATTTGTGGAAATGAATACTTATTGAGAATACAAATTTTATTTCCAGTGTCATGATTTAATTTTTTTCCCCTCAGAGTGACAAAAAGAGTAGTCCCCAGAAAGAAGTTAAATATGAGCCTTTTTCTTTTGCTGATGGTAAGTAGAAAAAAAAAATTTCATTTGAGTTACTCTGTGTGTGTGTATTTGTGTGTTTAAGGTAAAATTACTGTCTTGACAAACTTACCTATTTTTTTCAGATATCATGTTTGTTTGTTTTTAAAGATTTTATTTATTTATTTGACAGAGATCACAAGTAGGCAGAGAGAGAGAGGAAGGGAAGCAGGCTCCCTGCTGAGCAGAGAGCCCTATGCGGGGCTCCATCCCAGGACTCTGAGATCATGACCTGCGCCGAAGGCTGAGGCTTAACCCACTGAGCCACCCAGGCGCCCCAGATAACATGCTTTTTTAAAAAAAAAATTTTTTTTTTTTCTTAAAATATAAGTTACCTTAAATTAGACACGCAGTAAAAATCAGTCTTTATAGTTCTGTGACTACTATACTTCTTCAAAGTTAAGGATTTGTGGAAGATATTTTAACTGTAGTATCTTACTGAATTCTAATAATAGGCTAACCTTCAGACTTCTTGCTTGCTACCTAGTTGGAGAAAGGACATCTCTTCATTGTCTAATATTGTGGGATTTATATCTTTCTTTAGACATTGGCTCCAATAATTGTGGATACTATGACTTACAAGCAGTGTTAACACATCAGGGAAGGTCTAGCTCTTCTGGCCATTATGTATCATGGGTGAAAAGGAAACAAGGTAAGGATTCTGCTTTTTGTTTCTGGTTTATTTTGTTTTGTTTTGTTTTTTCCCCAATTGTTAATTTTAGCAGTTTAGTACAAATTTTATAGCACAGTGGTTTTTCAAACTTTTTAGTATCAGAACCTCTTTACATTCTTAATTGTAGAGGTCCACAAAGAGCTTTTGTTTGAGGATTCTTTTTAATATTTACTATAATAGAAATTAAAATTCAGAAATTAACTCATTGGAAACTGGCAGTAATAAAACCATTACATACCACATAAGTAACAAAGATAACAGTATTTTCCAAAAACAAAAAACAGCAAGAAATAGTATTGATTTGTTTTTGTAGGACTGCTTTGTCTGGCTTAATAGGAGACAGCTGGATCCTCCTGTTTCTGCATTTAGTCTCTTGCTTTATCACACATCCCGTTTCTTCTGGAAAATTCCAAAGCACACTTGAAAGAATGAGGGGAAAAAGGCAAATAATGCTTTAGTGGTGATAAAAAAAAATTGTGACCTTCATGGTACCCCTGAAATGGTTTTGCAAACCTGAGTGGCATCTGGATCACACTTTGAAAACTATTAGTATGGCAGATGGAATACTGCTGTGCATAATAAAATTACTCAGTACCTTTTTTGGAATGGAATTGAGAAAACCATGTAATAAAATGTTAATTTCATTTTCTTCTCTTGCTCTTTAGATGAATGGATTAAGTTTGATGATGATAAGGTCAGCATCGTGACACCAGAGGACATCTTACGGCTTTCTGGTGGTGGAGACTGGCACATAGCATATGTTTTACTCTATGGGCCTCGCAGAGTTGAAATAATGGAAGAGGAAAGTGAACAGTAATCTTCATTTTAGCTATTTATGTTTAGGTGTGAAATAAATGTTATTTGTTGATCATTTCTATAATCCAGAGCTGTAGAGGAAGATATTTAGGTGATGTTACGTGTTTCCCCTCTCACGTGGAACAAGAGGGTGAAGCAGACCACTCTGGATCAACCTAAAAAAATTACAGAAAAAAGAAAATTGCCTTTGGGACTGTGTTGCCCTGTACAAAGGTTGCAGGAAGACATTTAAAAAAAGCTTATTTCTTGCATTAATCTTTAAAAATTGATTTGAAATGCCTTTCCGCCATTACCTTCTATGATAAACTTTTCCCCCTGACTTTTCAGCCCAGGATTCAGCAATCAGATGTTTATTGCACACCTAGTACTCTTTGTTGTTGTTGTTCTTGCATGGTTCAAACCACCAGTGATTCATAGCTGCCCATCCTTTGCCTTACCTAACAAAAATTTTGCCAGGAAGTTGGAAAGGAAGTAAGTGTTGCTCTCATTGTGTTACTCAGTGCTGCTGCCCACATCCCATGGAAACATGGGTACAATCAAGTATTTGTCCAGCCCGACTGTTGCTGGCTTTTCATGACTTTAAAATAAATTGTGATCAGTAATAGTACATTTGATTATATATTCATTATTGTGTCTCTGATGTACTATGGTTTGTATATTTAACTTTGCAATGGTTTTGTAGTAATCAACCTTAAAAAATGTTGACAAGCTCTGGTTGCTTATTTTTAGAAAATGAGGATATTTAATAAAAAAAAAAAAAGAGGGACTAACAGCTTCTGACCTCAAGTCTTTTGTCTGAGTGTTGGAGCTTGGCTTGTTTAGGTATATTTAATAGCAAGCAGTTGCTGCACGTGGTTAGTTTTACTCTGCTGTTAAGCATCCATTTAAAAATGTTCTCTTCTGCCTTCTCACATTATGTTCTGTTTAAAAGAAATATAAAGTTGGAAAATTAATGGAGTTCTTTGGATGCTGAATGCAACCATGTTTATTGGTCTCTTTTCTTTGGCTCATTTGATGTCTTTACTCTCGTCTAGTCCCAAAATCTTAATGTCTTATCTCAGATTGAATAACAGCAATGATTTTTAAAGTGATGGTGAAAGTGCCAAGAGTAAGTGATGTTTCAGTGTGGTAGGTTTCTTACATTTTAATACATTCTAATTAATTAGTTCCTCACCTTTGTTTCAAGGGCCTTGATTGCTAGACAGAGGATAGGAAATTAGCTATTTGTCTCTGATTTTGAGTGAGGTATATAAAATGAAGTTTGGGGATTATCATGAAATCTTCTGTCTTTACTTATACTGTCTTCATGCTCTGCAGAGCATAGCACTGGTAACTGTTAGATTCCTAGAGAACAATGGGCATTTTCCTCTCAACTTTGAACAATGTGATATCTGAGAACCCGAGGGGATAAAATAAGGATTTCGGGGAAACTTAATTGTATGTAGCTGCTTCAGCTAAATGGTAAGTTACTGGTAATCATTACTCCCCTTGCCTTGGTGGAGAGTGCAGATTAGAATGGGGAGGAGGAGACCCTAAGAAGTGTAATGATTCTTAGATATTGTTATGATGCTTGTGACTCGGCATTTCTTATTCAGTCTTACTTGGTCTGAACAATTCTGAGGACATAAATTTAGCAATTAGAATTCTAGTTTGATTTGCAGGATGCTGTAGTTGGTAGATGAGGTAGGTTTAGAACAAAGTATATGCCTTGAATGGAATTAAAATTTTAAAATTATAATTCCTTAATGATAAAAATTGATTTCATTTTATTTGATCCAAATAAGCATTATTCCAAAGATTTTTTTTTTTTTTAAAGAAATTGGACCTATACTGTGTTTTAAATTTTATACCTTTAAATAAGGCTATTTTAGAGTTCAGCCTTGCATATAAGTTCTTTGAGAAGGGAAAGTGATTGAGAAAATGTCTTGATTCCTGAGTGTGCCTTCTCTGCTGTGCCATGAGCACGAAGGCCCTTTTGCTGTTAGAGCTGTGGTGTATCACTGGACTAGCCAGTGAGGTTATGCCCAAGCGAGAACATTTATGGTATAATATCCACTTAGTAGGCTTTCAGGGCAATTACACTTAACTGGGAACAGGAGAAGTAGATGGTACTGTTTCCAGCCATTATTACATAGTGCTTTGCTGTTTATAGATTGCTTTCACCTACATCTCAAACTTCACATCAGTCCCGGGAGTATTCATCCCTATTTTAAGGACTTAGGAGTTTTTAGACTTCACCCTATTTCTTCTAAAGTTGGGGGCTGGCAAACATTTTCTGTAGTGGGTGGGGTGGATAGTAAATATTTCCAGTTTTGCAGACTATATGTTTGACATAACTAACTTCCGCTGTTGTAGCGTAAAAGGAGCTGTACTTAAGTCAGCAGAGTTGTGTGCTGATAAAATTTTACTTGTAAAAATAAGTGGGAAATGGGCTATTGTTTGCTGATCCTCTGCTTTAAAGCATAAATAAGACTAGAGCAGTCATATGGTTTCAGAAAGCCATTCTGGGATTTCCAGAAGAGCAAGTTAAATTTTGTAACTACTAATGGCACGTAGGAAATGGCAGTTGGCATGGTGTATCTTAGGAAACACCATGCTCCCTAAATATTGCTTAGTGACTTCATATAAATATTTTAACAAAAATATGTGACCCTGAAGTCACTTTATTTTGTCCACTTTCCCAGCTTATTCCCTTCTCCTGAAACCCTGAGATCAGTTATCAAGACCCAATACACATTCTGTTATTCTTGGAGCACCAGGCAACTGTACAACAACTGTTACAAAAATGTTTATTGTTTACCAAAACCATTGGACCTCTTATCAAATGCTGCTTGGTAACAAAATCTTATCACAGTTTTAATAAAAAAAAAAAAGAAAGAAGCTAACTATTTGTCTCATTGTCATTAGTTAGACTTTCTGCAAGGTCACTTAATCCGGACTTATTCAGTGCGTTCATCAGATTCTCAGGTGTTGCATGTACTCCCTCCTGATCTTGCCAGGCAACCAGTAGCTGCTTAGCTCTCATCTTCATGTCTTCGCTGTCACACTCAATTTGTCTAATTTCCGAGTCTTTCATTTCCAAGTAGGGAGCCAGGATCTTCCATTGCTCGCCCAGTTTACTGGCAAACGCCTCTATTTGTTCCCCTGTTACAGGTTTGTCTCGTCGAACGTCAGGGCCTAGGAAACACAGGAGATGAGAATTATGTACAAAGTGTGAGGACATGTACAGTTCAAAATATACAACAGAACTGGGAAGATACAGGGCCACTGAAATATTAATCACCTTTCATAAGCTTTATTTTAGAAGTAGAAAATTCCTTTCTATATTTTCCATGGGGTAAATATTGTTCTTACAGACATGATCACTAGGTAGCAATACTTTTAAAATGGAAGTTGTTGTCTTTATTGTAATTATGAAGGCCTCCTCTGAAAAGCAGCTAACGGCCCCCCTCCATTAACAGGTGAGTCGCCTTCAAATGTAAATACTTCCCTTCCCATCGCTTCCAAATTTTATTGCATAAAGTGTAATATTTTAGAAGTTGTCAAGCAATGTTTAAAAATTCCTCACTATAAGAAACAGCTGAGATAAATGGTAGAAGTTGAGAAGTAGATCAAATAACGTACCTCTCAACAAAGAACCCCAATCTTTTCCAATTTTGTAAAATAGCCAAGAAAATTCAATTCTTACTTTCATTTTCCTTCAGTAAAGCATCATTATCTTCCTCATCTTCATCCTCACCTGTTTTTATTTCTTCAGAAGGAGGCTAAAATGAGGAATAAGAAAGTTTAAGAGAATGCCAACTTGTAAAATAACTGGGGATACTACTGGTTTAGACATGAGTGGCTGAGATTCCACATATAGGGCCCAGAACCTTATCCTTGAGCATGTTATATGTGAATGTCTGGTAAGGATCATGAATATGGGATAATGTTAACCTGGGGAAAGAGTGGATGGGAAAGACTTCCCTTCCCCCACACATGGGAAAAAGGGAGCCACTAAGGAATATGGTAAGATGAAAGATTTGCAAACATCTAGTGTACAGTAACAATGGACTAGAGAAAACTAGGGAAGCAACAAGGCCCTTAAAAATTATTGAGAAATTTTGCAGGATAGTTTTACCATATTGTAGTAATACAATGAGAAAATTGTATTGGAAAAGAGAACAGAGTAGAAAGGTCAAGGTGCCTACTGCTACCCGTAATAGATCCTGTTTGATAAAGACAACACATTGGCAGATAGGAGAAATTCATGTTTGAGTTCACAGGTGAGATAACTGTTTAACCAAACTACTGTGAGCTTTAAAATTAAATTACATGCTTTATAAAAAATTTATCAATTTATGTACTTCCTATAAATGTACACCAAAATGCATTTTTCCTTATTCTTAAATATGAAGGTTTGTAGATGATTTTTTTTCCATACGATGAACTGTAAATTCAGCTTCTTAGCAATAGTACTTTTAAGTAAGATAACAATTTAAGACTATGAAAGGCTGATGGATATTACTTACTGGTAATTCCTTTGCTAGCTTTATTACCATGTTTTCGAGATACTCTGGCAAACTTTTAAATTGCTGGTTGGTTGGCTGGAAGAAATGAGGGCTTCTCCGTGCTAATAGTCTCAGGGCTCTCCAACCATAATTTGAATTGTTCACAGCCCTAGGAAAAGAAAGGTCAGTCTTACAATTTATGTTTTTTTATTTCTATATGCCTTCCAGTTAGAGTATAGAATGTCACACAGTAAATTAGGTTAAGTAGGTGAAGGCACCATTCTCTTTATTCTGATCTTATTCCTAAAGAACCTCTAAGGGTGCAGTATACTTACAAATGAACACCAGAAATCAGAATCTGATGAGGCAGGTTCTTATGCAGCAAACACATGTGAAAAGTTTATATACATTTTACTTAATTTAAAAAGCTGGTATGTGTATAGTAATGAGTTCTGTGTGCAGGACAGTAATCATCTACCTCTTTGGGGAAAAAAAATTAATAGGTTTACTATATTCAGTGAGTTGATATACGGGCAATGCCACCTGCAGGTGTGAATTTCAGAGTATTTTTTAAGTTCAGCATTGACTTTTGACCATATTTAATGTCATTTTCCATTTATATAAACATCTCATTTTAATTTGCTTAATACCAAACTCAATGAATAAAAATGGTTCCAAAACAAAAGGGGGGAAACATGGAATAGCCACTCCAGTGAGCAGGGATGGCAGAGTCCACGAACTGTTCCCTAATGAAGCACAGCAGCAGGTGCTGCACAGGGAGTATGGAAACCTCACAAATGCTAAAAATAATGTTCCAGAACCAGCCACGCTGCACAAGAATCCAGAGCACAAATTGTGAAGATCCCCCTAAGTTCTTAAGGGTAGCAAACTGGTTTATTTAGTCCCCTCTTACAAATGAGCCTCTAATTTTAACAAGTGCTAAACTTGCAAAACTACTCTTACACTGTGGTCTTGCCAACTTAATGTCATGGTATAAGGCTTTGCCTGACCAGTTAACCAGCCTATCTCTCTGACAACTTTCCATTTAAGCAGTTTCAGTCTTTTAAGCATTTTCAAAATTTCCCGCCAGTTATACATCCAAACTTTCTTACTCTCCAGGAATCCATAACACTCAGGTTCTGAAACCAAGGTTTGTGGAGAACTATCTAATCTTCATTCACTCAACAACACTCAGACCTTACGGGTACCCTGAACACTTGAGATGCTATAATCTTGCAGTAGGAGCAGGGCCTTGAGGCCAGAGTGATTTCCGGCTCTGGCATTTACTAGATCAGAACTTCAATACACGATTCACTCTCTGCCTCACTTTGTTTAACTGTAGAATGGAGATAGAGGCAGTTTCTACCATAGAGGTAAATACAGTAAAGTGCTCAGGGAGTCCCTGACAGATAGTGAATGTGTAAATGTACTGGCAAGTATCACTGCTATTGATAAACACAAAGTATGAGAGTTTCACACAGTGGTAAGGATGAGAACACAAGAAATGAGAATTTCAGGTAAGGAGGAGCTTCTGGGCCAGAGAAAACTGTCCTTAGGCAGTATCTCAGAGGAGAGATGAAGTGAGTCCATACCACAGGAACAGCTTGGGGAGAAGTTTCAAGTAAACATAATAGCAAATGCTAAGGTCCTGAAGTGGAACGACCTTTTTGAGTTGAAGAACAGAAACCTGGCTGGGGTAGCGAGAGCAGAGAGAAAATGAACAAAGGAAATGTGGTTGGAAGTTGGCAGCAGCCAGACTGAAGTCTTTAGGCTCCAGTAAGGAGTTTGGGTTTCGTCCAGGCAGTCACTGAAACAGTTCCAGCAGGAGATCAGACTTTTTGAGTTTAAAGTTCACAATTCTCATGCTGGAGAACTGACCAGAAGTATCCTTCATTAAGAGATCATAGTAACTTACTCGTAACTAGTCACAACGTCACACTAGTCACAGCACTCTATTTACTGTGTGCTAACTACATGTCCTGCGTGGTTCAAAGTGAATCACCTTATTTAATCCTCACAATAACCCCATGAAATGGGTATTATTACTACGTAGCAATGAGGAAATAAGCAGAAAGGGGTTACAGTTGCCCTAGCAGTCTAGCCAGTGAGTGACAAAAGTGTCTTGGATTGGAACCCAGGCAATCTGACACAAAGCCCTTGCCCTTGAAATATGACACCACAATGCCCATTTAAAACTATGGGGCTGGGGAACCTGGGTGGTTCAGTCAGTTAAGCATCTGCGTTCGGCTAAGGTCATGATCCCAGCTCAGCACGGAACCTGCTTCTCTCTCTCTGCTTGTGCTCATTCTCTCAAATAAAATCTTAAAAAAAAAAAAAAAAAAAAGCCATGGGGCTGGGGTACATGGGTAGCTCAGTTAGTTGAGTGCCCAGCTCTTGGTTTCTGCTCAGGTCATGATCTCAGGGTTGTGAGATCAAGCCCCACAGAGGACTCTACCTTCACCATGGAGTTTGCTTGAGATTCTCTCCCTTTGCCCCTCACCTTGCCTGTACACTCTCTCTAAAGTAAGTAAATAAATAAAATCTTAAAAAAAAAAAATCTTTAAAAACCGGGCTGTGTGGTGTTGCCTAGATTAGATGAAAAACCTGAGACTGAGCCCTAAGGTTACTCCAAAATCTGGGAGTTAGGCAGAGTGTATGGGGAGCCAGCTGAGACGCAGTGAGGCAGGAGTGTAGTTTAATGGGTGTCAAGAGAATACATTATGGAAAGAGAGAAAAGTGGGAAATGCTGGGAGGTTGGAAAAAAGATGCTATGACCTTGACAACCACAGACTTCAGTGGAGGGACAGGGAGACTACCCAGTGGCAGTGAGCTGACAAGGGAATGGGAGGTAAGGAAATGAAGGCAATGGTTATCAACATGTCTCAGGAGGCACTGATTTGAAGGGGAAAAGAAGATCATTAGAGGGAAGGTGGAGGCCCAAGGGGATTGTTCTTAATTTTCACAAGTGTCATTCTGTCATGCTGGTCAGTGGGCATGGCCATTGAAATCAGGAATGTGTACCCACGTGACCTGGTACATAAATTCACCTAAGAGGAAAAGTACTAACCTATCAATGGTCTCCCTTGATTAGTGTTCTAATGTACATACAATTCCTAAAAAAATATTGTAGAATGTTAGCCCATAATAAAGACTACTTACTTGTATTCATTTTCAACCATGTTCTCAGGGTCTGCCTGTTCAATGGCTTCTTCAAAAAATTCCTCCAAAGTTGGCATGTATTCCCTGGGTGTTAAAAAAAAAGAACTAGTGAGGATCGTATGTATTTGTTCTTAATAATAAATACTCCTAAAATAGTGGCACTGAAAGATTCTAATATTACCCACACTTGAGTTAGCTACATTACTTAGGAACTCTGATTTTTAAGGAGGTAAATGACTCAAAAAGGAACTTCTCAAAGAGGACAATAGTCAGTGCGGTCCTGCATCATGTCATATACTACACTCCATGTAATTTCTCACTAACAGTCACTGGCTCTATCCTGTAATGTTACTTGGTCACAGGGGCAGCTGGGGCTTTCACAGCATTTGAATTTCCCCAGCAAGGAGGAAAATGTCACATCCAGTGTCTGTATTCAAGGACTTTTTTTCTTTAAGCCAGAATTAATAAAACCTACACTAACACCCAGGCCACACTGAGATTTATTTAACTGTGAGCTTATTTTAGGTCATTCCCATGATAGTGTGGTTGGTTTTTAATTGTATCTTTCTGGAATTTGGTTTTAGAAATAAGATTTTGATAGTCAAGCAAGTAAGTAAGATCCAAGGGTCTGATAAGACATCTTTGACTAAAAACTAGAAAAATGGGCTCTGTAAGGAAAACTCAAGCACCCAATCTTAGAACTTTCATTACAATAACACACTCTCTAACTGGTAAACATTAAGAGGGCTGGAAGGTTTCCCTGGAGTTTACCACTACTCTTTCATGTATCACACTAGACAAAGCAAGGTGACACTAAAATCCGTACCAGACTATCATTGATCAGTGTTTGGAACCATTTATTAGTTTAAAAATTACTTACACAATTGATCCTTGAACACCACTGAGTTTGAACTGTGTGGATCCACTTATTTGTGGATTTTTTAAAAATAAATACAGTACTGTAATGTATTTTTTCTTCCTTATTATTTTAGTATTTTTTTCTCCAGCTTCCCTTACCGTAAGAATACAGTATATAATACATATAACATACAAAATGTATTCATATTTTGTATATCAATATATCACCTGTATATGTTATGAGTAAGGCTTCCAATCAATAGTAGGCTACTGAAATTTTGGGGGAATCAAAAGTTACGTATGCATTTTTTACTGTGTGGGGGTTGGCACCCTAACCCCTGTTCGAGGGTCAAACTATACCACGAGCAATCAAGACTAAAAACGGAACGAACCTCCCAGGCACTGCCATATATATGTATGTGTTTTACAAATACAAATATATAAAAATAACTACAAATACATATATACAATTAAAATATATACAAATAAAAATATCTATCAGTATTTATGTAGTGTTTTATAAACACTACAAATACAACTCCCCTCTCTGATCTCGTTCTCTTTCCCCAGAGATGGCCACACTTCAGAATCTGATATTTATCACTTAGTATTTTTGTTTTTTTTTTAATTGAGTGTATACCGTTTTGAAGCTTTTCAAACTTCTAACCCTGATTTTTCTGAAGTATGTCTATCTGATGCAATAGTCTTCAACCTCATTCTGATGCCCGATGTACAGCAATCCCCTACACAAACATGTCACACATTATCCATTCTCCCTTTGATATTTAGGTGGTTCCCCCATTTTTGCTATGACATTGCTAAATGAACATTCTGGTACCAGTCTCATTTGTGCAGGTGAACTAGTTTCTTTAGACACTATGGTCTTCAAACTTCCCCTACAACCCACAGTAAGGAATTAAGTTGATATTACAACCCAAAACACACACATAAATGCGAGTATGTGTATTATAATATGTAAGTAAAACTAATGTTTCACAAAAATGTATTTTCTGTTTCACTAAAAAAAATGCCGGTGACAACTAATAAACTCACTTCACAAATCAGCAATTCTCAACCTGTAGTTTTAAAAGAACTACTTTAAGATCAACCAACCCAGGAGTGGAATTGTCAGGATGTAGGGTATGTACATCTTTAATTTCTAGTTACTGCCAAATTGTTTTCCAAAGTGGCAGTACCAATTTAGGCTCCCACCAGCATCACTGGCAAATGATGATTTTTTTTTTAAAGAATTTATTTATTTATTTGCCAGAGAGAGATCACAAATAGGCAGAGAGGCAGGCAGAGAAAGAGGGGGAAGCAGGCTCCCTGCCGAGCAGAGAGCCCGATGTGGGGTTCAATCCCAGGATCCCAGGATTATGACCTGAGCCAAAGGCAGACGCTTTACCGACTGAGCCGTCTAGGCACCCCATATGATTTCTTTGACTCTGGCATTACTTAGAAGTATCTGAAAGCTTTTAAAATATATTTTGTTACTCATGTATAATTTAAATGCATTTCTGGGAGTGCCTAGGTGGCTCAGTTAAGCGTCTGCCTTCTGCTCAGGTCATGATCCCAGGGTCCTAGATTGAGCCCTGCATTGGGCTCCCTGCTCAGTGGGAAGCCTGCTTCTCCCTCTCACTCCCCCTGCTTGTATTTTCTCTCTTGCTGTCTGTCAAATAAATAAAATCATAAAAAAAAATGCATTTCTGTTTTCTGTATGACTGAAGTCTGTTAATCATCTTGTTAAAACCCAAGTTTTTTTGAGCAAACTCACTAAATACTGAAAATACTGAGTGTCAAAAATTCTAGTAAAACATTTTGCAGAAGTGTCAAAATAAAGTATTAGGATGATGGATTGGTTAATTTCTCATTCTAATTCTGTCAGTTTCTTGAAACTATATTTTTTAGAAACAAGGCTTAGAATATTTCTGATGCATTTTTTTACTTGTATCTTTCTGCATTGATTGTATTTTTAATAATGCCTTCTGCCTTTAAGACTCTTCTGTCTGATATCAATATAACTATTCTTCCTATATCACTTTTTTTTTTAGTTTCAGCCTTTCCATATCCTTAAGGTGTTTCTTATAAATAACATATAGATGAGCTTTTAAAATAGAATACCAACTTCTATCTTTGAACTAGAAAGTCCATTTCCCTTTATTGTTGTACCTGAATTTCTTTTAACTATATTGTTTTATGCCTAAGTTCCATCACTTGTTTCTTATGTGCGTTTTTCTCCTTGCCTATTTTTATTTAATTTCTTGAGCTTTCTTATTTCTTTTTGTTCTTATCTGAAAGTTATATATTCTATTTCTTTTACATACTTAGCAAGCATGCTTAATAGAAGTTGAGTTATTCATTATCTCTATCTTCATATGTAACATTCTTTAATTCTGATCATTCCTTGTATCATGCTACTTTTATCAAATATTTAGTTCTACCTTTTAAAATAATCCTCAACTAGGAATTATTATTGCCTTTATACAGCAAGTTCTTGATGAGATTTATTCACATTTACCAACGTCTTTCAACAGCAATGCTTCTTGCAATTTACTCAGTGTTTCTGGGGTCAATTTCTTTGACAGCTTTTTTATTAAGAACTGTTGATAACAAAATCTTATGGTTTTAATCTGAAAGTAACTTTATGTCTCAATCACTCCTGATTCATCCACTGTTTAACTTGTTATAGAAATTTGGGTTGATACTTTAACACTGTGAAGCTGTCATTCCAATTTTCTGGTTTCTTTTATTCTTAAAGTCAGCTGTCAGTCTAATTTTGCTTTTTTACAGGTAGTCTGGTTTTTCTCTCTGGTGACTTTACAACAAAGTGTAGATATAATGGATTTATTCTGTTTATCCTGCTTAAAACCTGTATTTCTTGAACCTAAGAATTTATGCCCATTTTCAGTTCTGAAGAATTCTCAGTCATTATCTTGTTACTGTCTCTCACTTTATTTCCTCATTCTGTGGTTCTTGATGTCACTCTTTCATATTTTCTAACTTTTGATCCCTTTTACTGCCTTCCTGGTGATTTCTTATTCATTAATTCCTATTTCCACCTGTGTCTTGTCTAATATTTAACATGCCTATTAAATCTTAAAATTTCAATGACTATTTTTTTTATTGCTAGAATTATTGTTTTTCTCAAATTTGCTTGGTCCTGAGAGTGTCCTGTTCCTTTTTAAGTTTCAATTCCTTCTTTTATATCTTTAACTATCTCTTAAACATACTTATTTTAAGCTGTATTTACTGGATGGTTTCATTATCTGAAGTGGTTGTCTAACTTCCGTTGTTTGTTTTGTTTGTTCTACCTGCTGATTCTTTCTCATGGTACATTGTTTTCCTGAATGTTTAAAGTTCAGATGCTTGAGTATCTTCAGACTTTTATCTGTAGGATCCTTGTGTGGCTTAGGTTGAAGGTATGACCTCCGGAAAGCTTTGTAACATCAGACTGAGACATCCTAATTCACCTCCTCAGCTAGGGCGCTCCTTTACACCACCAGCGGTATAAATTCAAACTGGAGGACTGCATGACAGCAGACCTGCGGTTATTGTTTCTCCAGGTGGACTGTTTTTCTTTTCACCCACACCCCAGTTTGAAATGGACAAGCTTATTTCCTGGCCCAGCGAGGGCGTCCCTCCTCCCCAGTCTGCTCTTCTTTTATGTTTAGTGCAGTATTTCAAGGGCCTCAGCTTTATTCAAAGGAAACTCAGTAACAACTCTGTGCAGGTAGAAGGCCCTACCTTCTGTCCCTCATGGCTCTTAAAACCCAAGCTCCCTGGCTCCCCAAAGGGATGCATCTGCAAGCTTTCCAGCTGGAAACACCCATATTAGCTCATACTTTGGTTTTCGGTTCCCTAACCCTCTTCTTTTGTGAATTTGTATTTTCATGTGATTTCTAAAAGTATCTTTATCTACACTTCTAGATGTTTCATGGTGGGAAGCCATACTCTGCCATGCCAAAATCAACCATAACAAATTAATTTCATTCACTTAACATTTGAGAAAAGCAGTACCTCATTTGAAACATTTTAAACTTGCCTTGTCTCTGATTTGCAAGCTTCCATATTATCAGGACAGAGATTCCAAAGCCTTGTTAACTCCTCACTACAAAACAGACACATAAATACATTTTTAATGGACATCACCCTCATATGCCTTAAGATTGTAAAAATACTTAAACAGTGAATTTTTAGGGGGTGACAGAATGAGTTTTAATTTTCTTCATTAATTTTTGGTATTTGGCAAATTTTCTACATAAGCTTGTATTTAATGATAACAATCATTTGTTTTTTCTAAAAATATTCAAGCAGAATATAAAGCAATGAATAATTAACTGGAAGGTAACAGAAATTGAAGAATCATGGTATCTTACAGCAACTGGAAGTAAGCTGGATCAATCTAATAGCAATTATACTGTCTGTGACATGGAAAAAATAGAACAGTCTAGAGCCATGGATTTGGGAAGCAGGAGACAAAATGGAAGCTCATCTATCTATGTGAATCCATGTAAAGGGCCCTTGAGATTGAGAGCGTGTGGTCTGTTTTAGTCATCTATGTATGTACCAAACATAAAAAAAATGTGAAAAACACAAAAACTGGGGAGGTCTTACACTAACATCTTAAAAAAAAAAAAAGAATACCATCCTACATATGGAGACAGGTTAACCTACTTTCCCATCAGAATCTTTTTGTTGGGTCCTTTCCCTAGGAAGTCCTCTGGTGCTGTTCTCTTGCGAGCTACTCTTGTTGGCTTGGTGTCTGACGTTCTGTGTGAATAAAACACAATGGAATTACAAATGGATAGCACATATAAAAAGTGTTTAAAAGAAAATTCAATTATTGTTTTCTTCCTATAAAAACATAAACGTTTTCTATTATTATAGAATACTCATCAGAAGACAAAAATGCCACATCCAGGGACAAATTATAAGGAGTGGGTATATACCATTTTTCCCAATAATAAGAGATTAATCTTTTCTGGAAACTTAATGACAAGAAATCTGAGGTGAAAGATTCAACTAGAAGTAAAAACAGTTGTATTCTTACAGAGTTAAACCTATACTTTTTAATATGAAATACATATGTACATCCGTACATGATGTAAAATAATCACGTCAAACTGTATTTTGGAATGTCTTTCTTCTCATAGTGCTTGAGATGAGTATATATTTACCTTTCTTTCACAAAACTTGGGCAGCCTTCATTTTTCCATGAGTTCCAGTTTTCTTCAGTATTTAATATATGCTGGGAAAAACACAGAAATTAATTTGTGTAATGAAGGCCTTTGAAATTCTATTTGGTGCTAAGAAGACTATGTAAATATAAAACACATACCTCTACCATCTTTGAAAATCTTTCTCCATCGGGGGGGTTTTCAGATAGTAGCTGTGATTAGAAAGAATATACTAAGCTTTCAACAACTCTCTGCATCATAGGAGTGGTTTGTAGGCAGAGGACCAAGAAGTGTTTGTGGTCTTGTACCTGAGCTTAACTTTATCCTTATTTTCCTATTTGGGGCTGAAACAAAGAAAATTCTAAATTTCCATTTTGTTCAATCATGGGTTTGTTGCATGTTGAACTTACTTGATACACTGATTTTGTAGTATCTTCAATCCAGAGTGATTGCTCATCAGTTAAAACATAGTTTGAACTAGGGAACAAAGTAACAAAAGCAGGCTTGAGTTACAGCAATGTATATTCAATTTTAAGGCTTATATACGGTCTTATAAAAACCCAAGGCATATAATAGGTAAGTTAATCAAAAGTGTCAAATAGTATCAAAAATTACCAAGATAAGAACAATCACAAATGAGAAGATTATAAGAGAAAATTCTTGCATTTCATTTAAGATGGTTAGAATTTAATGGGTGCCATTACTTCTGCTTTCACTAGCACCTAATGCTTTATAGGCAGGCAGTAAACAGTGACGACTACTGTGCCAGGATGAGCACTTTAGATGCGTTATTCATTTAATTCTCGGAATGAGGATGTATGCTTATTAAACAGAGACCATACAGATAAAGCTTGAATTCAAACCTAGGTCTGGCTCCAAAGTCCCTCACCTTCCTGCCCTGCTATATTCAACTCAACAACAGAAGGATAAAAATAACATTTTATGTCCTTGCTATGTGTCATCTTAAAATCACAAGTCTGAAAGCTGAATTGCACCCAGTGTGTCATGAAAGTGGGACTTAAAGCTAGCAGGTAGTAAAGGCATGGTTTTCACACAACTAAAAATACAACATTGCTTTGCAAACTTAACAACGCCATCGAGTAATGATAAACTCAACTTCAGTTATGGGTAGGTTAAGAGGAAGTGGTCTGTGCTGCAGGTGGAGGTACTCAGGAAGCCGAGGAGCTGATTAGGGTTTCTAAAACCCCAAAGAAACTGGAACTCCTCTGTTCTTCAAAGATTTACTTCACTTGAGTTCTAGTGTCCTAGACCGTTTCACACCTCGTGAAAGAAGTATTACAGGCTTAGTCTTCCAATCAGGTTTGGGGATGCCTGAGTGAGGTGAGAGGTAAATGGTAGAAGTCTGGAACAGAGATGCACCCACACAGCTGAGGACCCCAGCAACCTCAGTGCTCAGCAGGACTGACTTCCACTGACAGCAGATCTAGTCAACACCTTTCTCTGAAACAAATATCCTAATATCCAGAATCTCCAAGAAAAGCCTCTGACTATCCAGAGTTGCTGCAAAAGGAAGGTTTCAGGGATGTGACCCTCACGCATTAAATGTGTCTGATACATAAGAAAAATATATCAGTATGTGAGTCCTCTTTTAGAGAGGGCTGTTTAGAAATCATTTACTACACACCCATATGAACTTACCTTTTGAATTTGACCTGCCCTTTGAGATACTGGAATAAAATGAGATATTGCAACAGGATGTGTCGACGAAAGTTACTGTCACTCAGTTGTAAATCCATCAACTAGTTGAAAAACAGGCACACAAACACAAAACACATTAAATTCAAGTTTTGCGTAAAGGTGTAGGTTATGCTATTGTAGAAATGAAAGATTTTAATTAAAAAAAAACATTCGCTGAGGGCTCACTGAATATGAGGCATTACTGCACAAGCCCTAAGACAGAGGAACAAAGGCTTCAGAATTTTTAGGCATTTTATGCCATGAGATATTTATGTTGGTAGATAGCACTATTACATCTGTGGTCCCGAAGTCAAGATAAAGCAGAGCAGAAACAGACATAGGTCAAAGCATGGCTGCCACTTGCTCATATATAAAGAAACGATGGCTAGAGACTGGTCCATTTTTGTAGCCCCACAAAGTGCCTGCAACAGAGCTAGCTGGTGCTTGGTAATAAACAAGGAATTACAAGTGAAAAATCATCTGTGAATTAAGTGGGCTACTTCTTTACATTTTAGAGAAAACTGTATCATATTTGTATTATCACAGACTTGGCATTAGAAAGGACCTGAAGGTCCCTTATGAGAAAGCTGTTGTTAACAACCCTGCCTCTAGGTGATCAATAAGAATGGCTTCCAGCATGAAGGCAGTCAGGCTGATTATGTCCCTAGAGCACTGAGGAACGCTGAAGTCTATTATCCACAAAGGTGCCCTGCTTTGGCCTTTCCGAGCTAGAGCAACAATGGAAAGCTGCCTGAATGACCAACCCGTAAGACACCTGAAAGCCCTAGGAATGGAATCCAGTTGAAGGTCCTAAGTTCCTTTGGCTATGCTTCCATTACCCAACATTCACTAGCCACTCCTACTTTTCCACATTTTATTCATTCATTCATTCATTCATTTTTTTTCAGTGTTCCAAAATTCATTATTTATGCACCACACCCAGTGCTCCCTACAATACATGCCCTCCATAATACCCACCACCTGGTTCACCCATCCCCCGACAACCCTCCCCTCCAAAACCCTGTTTGTTTCTTAGAGTCCACAGTCTCTCATGGTTTGTCTCCCACTCCGATTTCCCCCAACTCACTTCTCCTCTCCATCTCCCAATGTCCTCTGTGTTATTCCTTATGCTCCACAAGTAAGTGAAACCATATGATAGACTCTCTCTGCTTGACTTTCACCTTTTTAAACATCACTGGCCTTCTAATCTGGTGTGCCTCCCCTTTAGAGATTGACTCTTAGATTTTTTTATCAGATTAACTATCTCATCCCAATCTGAATGGCACAACTCCCCGACTTCCTTTCCTGCAACTTCTGGGTTCTTCTGGGTTCTTCTGTCAAGTTCCTTGACAGTTCCACGGAAAGGCATGGCCTCTACTGTGGTCCCACTGCCATGGCCAAAAGCTCAAGCACAGCTGCCTCAGCTCTGAAACCTTGATCTCACAATCCTCTCACTACAGCCTCCTATTCTTACAGTCTCCTACTCAACTATCCCAAGACCTGACTGAGACCTTCAGTCCCCGAACCCTCTATGTCCACCTGTCAGTCCCACTCTGTTTTTACTGTAACCCTATTTTGGTTGAGATAAGGGGTCAGCAAACTTTTCTTGGTACACATTTTAGGCTATGTGAGCTAAGGGGGCATATTATAAGATACTACACAGGAACTTTTATAAACATTTAAAATGAAAAAAACAAAACAGTCAGATTTGGCCTGTGGCTGCAGGTGGCTGAGCCCTGGTCCTGACTTTTTGGTTTATCGCTTCAACTACTTTGTCGCCAACTTCCTCAACACCTTTGTGCCACACTTCTGTCACATCTACGGGGCAGAATGGCAGCCCCAGATCAGACTAAGTTACTCACCCTCTATCAACACTAAGACTTCCCACGCAGGATGCAGGTGGAGCTGCCCGAAACAAAATACAAACCACACAGCTCTGCGGATGGTAGCACGGCTATGCTCTTGCCTCCACCTTAAAATTGGTCTCAATCAGCGATCTTTCTTTACTCCCCAAGACTATTATTCTCTCCTCATCTCCACAACAAATTCTTTCAACTTATCACAAATTCTTTCGACTTATTACTTCACCACCCTCTCACTCTTAGTACATTAACTACCGACACCTTCAACGAGAAAAATATATTAAACTGGAAGCTTTAGCTTCATGCACATTTGGACATCCCAATCTCCCTAAATTAACTGAGTCTCAAAGAGATCTCTCAAAGAGATCCTCAGCCTCTTCTCATCCTCACTGAACAGCCAAACTTCTTCAAAGAATTGGCTAAATTCATTGTTTCAATTCAACCTTCCACTTGCCATAATCTGCGGCTTCCTAGCTCACCAGTTCACTGACAGTGTTTTTGCCAAGATCACCACTGACTTATTATTAGATTCAGTGAACACCCCTTCCTTGCCCCCCGCCCCTGGCCCCATGAACACTTTTTCTTTTTTCTTTTTTTTTTCCCACAAGTCCTCATCCTACTCGATATGCTTGGCTTCCATGAGAACATACTTTCCCAGTTTTCCTCCAATCTCACTGGCTACTCTTCAACCTTCTTCCTCTTCCCTAACTATCCCACCCCTTAAATTTAATTGGTTTTCTTCAGGACTCAGTATGATGTTTTTTCTTTTCAGTCTATATTTTTCCTTGAATTACCACATATAAGCTGGTAACTATACTATATAACAAATCTATACTCTCAACCTAGACTGTGTTCCTAATCTCCACATCTGTATACTTAAAGAAGCTACTATTTATCTCTATTTGAATATTCAACTGACACTGGATCAGATTTCATATTCAAGGGAAAACACAGCAATTTTCCCCACAAAGCCTGCTCTTCTCCATTGTTGGCTAATTCAGTAAGAGGCTCCACCATCCATTTGCCTAGGCAACTCTAGGAAGACCGTCGGGGAAAAACACAACTATAAAGCACAGGAGCAAATCTCTAGTTGGGAGTATGCAAGAAGAAACAAACAGGAGGTACCAAGACTCTGAGCCCAGTAAGAGACTGGCCTGTTTGAAGACCCTAAGTAGTTCAATCAATCAGGAGTGAGGACAGACAAGCCACCTCGCTTGAAGAAATGAGCTGGAGTGGCTAGGTACTGTGTACGAACTCTTCATCTATCTCGGGCTTTAAGTCCCCCACATTTATTTCTGTTGGAAGGTATTTTTTGATGGGAACAAAGGACTGAAAACAGGAGTCAACAAGACACTGAATCAGAGGTGGGAGGGGACCAGTGTGATAATTCAAGCTAACTGCTTCACATTATGCTTCTGAAAACCAGGACCTCTGCAAGATCACACAGCTAGTTAGTGACAGAGCTGAGACAAACTGACACACTCAACTGTACTCTTTCTTCCATAATGTGTATTTTCTAAGTTCTACTTTTCTTTAGCTATTTAAAAAATTAGACCAGTTACATCATGGGTCAAATATTTCTTTGTTGTCTTTGTTTCTTGAACAAAGGGCCTTTTATTGTCCTTAGCTTTTACTGCATATCTCAGCTCAGGCCTTAGCATTCCCGATTATTACTCTAAACCTAAATAAGGATCATGCTATTCTTCTTAGTTGTCTTTCTATGCCTTTCTGTCAATAAACTGTATATGTAAATAATATTCCTGGTAGAATTAAAGTATGAAATTTTTCGTTCCTATCACTTTATAGAAAGTAAAATCTGTACTAGAAAAAATACTAAGAGCATTCTCATTAAAATATTACTGACTTGCCATTAACACATTAGCCATATCAAATTATTTTTCAAATTATGAAAAATTTTAAATTTCAAAAAAGTACTGGTAAGTTATGTAACTTCATGTCCCCCTATCCAGTAATGTATCAAATCCTAACATTTTCACCTGTTCCATGTTTGTTAAACAAAGAGTTATTACTGAAACTGGTGAAGCCTCCTCGGTAACCTCCCTTTCCTGCTCCCCCTCTTTCCCTCTACTGTGGTAAATGCTACTGTACATTTGGTGTTTATGACTGTCATGAACATTTATACTATTACTACATAAGTAGTATCTATAAGTAATATACTGAGATATTTTGCATGTTTTCAAACTCTATCTGATACATATTATTCTGCAATAAGCTATTTTCACATGACATTATGTTTGAAATTTATACAACTTAATACATGTAGCACTAGTGCAGGGGTTGGCAAATTCCTGCGAAGGGCCAGTTAGTAAATTATTTTAGGCTCTGTAGGTCCTACAGTCTCCATCACAACTACTGCCTTCTGCTGTGCCAGTGCAGAAGCAGCCACTGACAACATGCGGATAAATAGACAGCCGCTGTGGGCTCCACTAAAACTCACTTATAAAAACAGATGGGAAGGGGTGCCTGGGTGGCTCGGTGGGTTGAGTCTTTGCCTTTGGCTCAGGTCATGATCTCAGGGTTCTGGGATCGAGCCCCGCGTCGGGCCCCCTGCTCAGCAGGGGGCCTGCTTCCCTCTCTGTCTACTTGTGATCTCTCTTTCTCTGTCAAATAAATAAATAAAATCTTTTAAAAAACAAACAAACAAACAAACAAAAAACACCAAATAGTTGGGAAGCCAGATTTGCTGACCCCTGCTCCAGTGAATCCACTCTCAGTACTCTGTAGCTTATATTGAAATGACTAGGTCCACCACAATTACGCTGAACAGAAATACGGTTAGTAGACATCGATGCCTTGTTCTTGAGTTTACTAGGAATATTTCTCAAAGTTTGATCATTATGTATGATACTTGCCACAGAGTTTTTACTAATACCCTTAAGTTAGAAATATCCCCTTCGACTTCTGATTTGTTTTTGTACTGAACATTAGATTTTACTGTGAGAATTTCTTGGCATATGACATATCATATAGTTTTAAAATATTTAAACCTTTAAACCTTAAGGCTGTTAATTTGGTATTAATCTTTCTGATGTTGAACTTACATTCCTGGGATAAATCCTATTTATCCTATACTTAAACAAAATAACTACTTTTGATTTACTGAGTTAAATTTTTTTCATCTCTATTTGTGACTGATATATATATATACTTCTTTCCTGTTCTATCCTTACTGGGATTTTATTTAAAAGTTACATCAATCTCATATTAAGGACCTGGTTGCTTTTCTTCTTCTAACCTCTGAAAATTTTCACTTACATCTATTCCTCGAAGAGCTAATAGTATGTGAGTAAAAAAATCAGCCTGATGTCATTCAAAAGGTATCATTTTTTTACTACAATTTCTCTAATAATTACTTGTTTATTCAAGTTTTCTATTTCTTTCTGAGTTTATTTGGTGATTAAATTTTTCTACAGAGTTACTATTTTTTTAGATTTAAAAAGGTATCAGAAGTTGTTCAGAATACATTCTCTTACATATATTCACTATTTCTATGTTTTCAATTATGCCCATTTTTGTTATTTATTCATCTTATTGTTTACTGGTACCTTTTCACTTTTTTTCCTTTCAGGCCTGCTCTATAAAATTTTTATAAAAATTGTTTCTATATAATTTTTCTTTAAAAAGAAACAGCTTTTGTTTTTACTGAAGTCCTATATTTTCCTTGCTCTACTTCATCAATTTGTATAATTATTATTTACTTCTACTTTCTTAAGATTCTGTACCTAGCTTCTTGAACGGTATTCTCAATTCATTTGTCATTCTTAAATTTTTCATTAATGTAGTTAAAGGTGTAATTTTCTCTTTACTTCTCACTGTATTTGTAACCCACACATCTGACATTATAACACAGTTTTGCTATACAATATCTTTACAGCAAATTTAGAGCTTCCATTTTTTATTTCCTCTTTAATTCCTGGGGAAAGCTTTTCAACTTGCTAAGTTACCTCCTTTAAGCCATCCTTTTTATAGTTCTAATTTAACTGCACTGTGGCCAGAGAATGTGCTCTGCATGATATAGAATCTTTCAAAATTTGCTAAGATTTCCTAGTATGGCATAGTACACAGTCAAATTTTGTGAATGTTCCATATATATTAAAACAGAATAATTATCTGTTTCTTGTGTACAGGTTTCCATATATACTACAATAAGCTTATTACTTTTATTGTTCAAATCTATCATACACTTCTTAATACTGGTCTGCTTTATCCATCAGTAAATCAAGATTATTTTTGTTGTTCAAATCTTCCATATACTTACTAATCTTTAGTCTGTTCATCCCATCAGTTTTGATTAAGGCACTTGAAAATAACTCATTAAAATTTATGGTCTGCCAACTTCTCATAATTTTACAAGTTTTTTTTTTTATCTTTTAAATAGAAACATCACTTTTATTGACAAGTTAGAGCCACAACAGACAGCTTCCAGAACAGAAATAAGACAGTCCTAAGACAACGGAGTGTAAAATTGTAGAGAAAGGCTAATACTCTTCACCCTTGTGTCCCTCAGCACTATCCTCTCCAGCCTCCTCATAATCCCTCTCAAGGGCAGTCATGTCCTCAAGGGCCTCAGAAAACTCTCCTTCCTCCATGCCCTCCCCCACATACCAGTGAACAAAGGCACGCTTGGCATACCTCAGGCCAACGTTATGGTCCACGCGAGCCCAGGCCTCAGCAATGGCTGTGGTGTTGCTCAGCACACACACAGCTTGCTGTACTTTGGCCAGGTCTCCACCGAGCACCACAGTGGAAGACTGCTTTTCTTCTTTTGTTCTAAATATTTTATTTATTTATTTGACAGAGAGATCACAAGTAGGCAGAGAGGCAGGCAGAGAGAGAGAGAGAGAGGGAAGCAGGCTCCCCGCTGAGCAGAAAGCCCGACACGGGACTCGATCCCAGGACCCTGAGATCACAACCTGAGCCCAAGGCAGCGGCTTAACCCACTGAGCCACCCAGGCGCCCCGTGCTTTTTTTCTTAATAGATTTTGAGTGCACAGGAATTCATGACATCTTCTTGGTGACTCGTTAGTGTAGTATCCTTTATCCTACTTAAGCTTCGTGCCTTAAATTCTATTTTATTTGGTATTTATGTAGCTGTTTTGTTGTTAATTCTAGCTTCATGTATCTCTTTCCATCCTAACATTTCAACCTTTTTGAACAGTTTTAAGGCATATAACCTACGCGGACATAAAATTATAACATCCTCCCATATCCCATTTGTTAAATTTCTCCTGTGTTCTTTTCCACATAAGCTACTTAGGTCTATTTTTCTTCGTTCTTAATGCAACCCTCTGGAATTACAAAGCTTAGCTATGTACTGCACATGAACTAGGAAGGGTATAATTCTAAGACACAAAACTCTTTAAAAGGAAACTACTGCTCCCTGGAAGAAAAATAAACCAATGACAACTGAGTACATGGGAAGCTGAAAGCACCTGTATAGATATGAATCTATGTTTTACTCTTGAGCCCTTAGTGAAATAGGTTTCTACTGCCTTTTCTGAGCAGTGAGAATGTTTCCTTGATAAATAAGTGTCCTGTATAATCTCTAGTTTGCCTAATAACTTCTGATAAAAAACTATCAATTTTAATATTAATAATTTCTTCTGTTGACTGAGTATTAGGCTCATTTTTTTTTTTTTTCGTTTTTGTGAAAGTTCAATGAATTATGAGTCAGGGAGTAGGAATCAGGCAGCAATCTTTCTGATGCCTAAGTAGTATGGCTGCAGGAGTTGCAGATTTCGCCAAAAAGTAATGAGTGTATTAGTATGAGGCATAAAACTCAAGTCAACTGTGTGTCTTGAGAGATTTCTAGGAAAGTATAAAATCTCTCAAGCATACCAGAATCCTTCTTTATTGTTTAAAGACACCACTAAGTTCCCTTTTTTTGTTTTGTTTTAGAAAGAAACACAGTAACATTTTTTAAAAGATTTTATTTATTTGACAGATCACAAGTAGGCAGAGAGGCAGGCAGAGAGAGAGGGGGAAGCAGGCTCCCCGCTGAGCAGAAAGCCTGATGCGGGGCTCGATCCCAGGACCCTGGGATCATGACGTGAGCCGAAGGCAGAGGCTTTAACCCACTGAGCCACCCAGGCGCCCCAAGACTAAGAATTTTCAATATGATTAACTTTTTTATGTGAATAAAATCTGTCTGAAGTGGTCCTCAAAGTGGGAGGCATGAGCTGTGCTCTTAATTGTGAAACTTTTGTACTTTGTGGGCCTGACAAATAGGGTAGCTCTTTAAATATCACTGAGCATATTGGAAAATTTAGAGCATACTCATCACTCTTGTTTTAAGAATCCCCTCTGTTTGTGATTCAAGCCATGGTTATGCAAGCAAGATAAAAAAGTCTAATCTCTGGTGCTGCCAAGCAGCCATCTAGGAAAGGCTGCAGAAATGGTACAAAAGGTACCCATAGGCCATGGATTTGGAACCTGATTCTGAAGGACAAAGTCTAAAAGAGTTGCCCAGGAGACTGGTTAATTGGTAAGATAAAGATAAGAGCAAAGATAGAATGAGAAATGGCCTAACCTTTCTGTGTCATTATCCAGAGTAATAGAAACTAATAATCATTTCTGTTAATTATTAATAACATTAAAATCTTTGCTCCTTTAGAAATGACAGCTCTCATCTCATTTTATGTGGTCAAGATTTACACAAAAGCATAAAATAGTCAATATATTCATAAATGTAAACAGTTCTTTAAAGAGAAAATGTGCTTTGATGAGGGCAGTGATTATTACCCACCTGACAGAATGTATGGAAGGCAAAGAACATTTTCCTACCCTTGAGAATGTACTGAATCCCAGGAACTTAATTTTGTCTTTCTGAATTAATCAAGTTCCCTCCTCTAAGTGTTTTTAAACTTTAAATATACATTAATATTTATGTTTTACTATATCAAACAATATGTTTAATGACAGTACTAATGTTTTAAAACTAGTCTTTAAAATAATTTTATCAAGTACTTTAAAAGTAAACACTGATTTCATCATCCTAATTTGAGTGTTCTGAAGGATAAGTGTGCTTATATATAGTGAGAGAGACTTAGGTTAAAAACACATAGGAATTGGGTAGCTCAGTGGGTTAAGCCTCTGCCTTCGGCTCAGGTCATGATCTCAGGGTCCTGGGATTGAGCCCCGCATCCAGCTCTTTGCTCAGCAGGGAACCTGCTCCCCCACCCTGCCTGCCTCTCTGCCTACTTGTGATCTCTGTCTGTTAAATAAATAAATAAAATCGTAAAAAAAAAAAAAAAAACAAACACACATAGGAATGATTTAAAAAAAAAAAGGAATTTAGTGGTCTCTAGTATGCTTGAGAGATTTTATACTTTCCTAGATATCTCTCAAGGCACGCAGTTGACTTGAGTTTTATGCCTCATACTAATACACTCATTACTTTTTGGCGAAATCTGCAACTCCTGCGGCCATACTACTTAGGCATCAGAAAGACTGCTGCCTGATTCCTACTCCCTGACCCACAATTCAATGGGCTTTCACAAAAACGAAAAAAAATGAGCCTAATACTCAGTCAACAGAAGAAATTATTAATATTAAAATTGATAGTTTTTTATCAGAAGTTATTAGGCAAACTAGAGATTATACAGGACACTTATTTACCAAGGAAACATTCTCACTGCTCAGAAAAGGCATGTAGAAACCTATTTCACTTTCTTAGTCTTATGCATTTATCTTTTCAGATGGGTGGGTGCATACCCACATGCTAAAACTGACGTGTCAGCGAAACACTTCAAACTGCAAAGTTTGTAAAGCTCTAAAGATTCATCAATGCCTTCACTGCCCATAGCAGAGACACGCAAAGAACCAAATAAAACTCTGAAAAATAAAGTAACCCAAAAGTCTGTGTATAATTCAACTGACAAGTCTAGACACATTATCTATAGCTTATACAACAGTGAGATCTATAACCTGCTCTCTCTCAAGAAATATTAATGGTAGGCCAATAAAGTTTCCATTTACTTTCCATTTCTCAGTGGCCATACAAGGCCCAACATTAATGGGCCTTATGTTCAATTATATCAAAGCCCAAATCAAGTCTGTCAAACCATTTCAATTACAGCTGTGAGAAGTCCTATCAGCTGACTCAGATGGGCAGTGTCAAGACGTAAAGCTCAATGACTGGTTTACATTAAGGTTCACTAGTAGAAAATATCAATTAGTAAAAAATATCACTCCAGTCCTGCTAAGAGCTGCTGAGTCCTTATATGATTTTTAAAATAAGACCTTCTTCCATCTTGGAACTAAAATAAAATGTTAGCCCCTGCCTATTTAACAGCTTTTGCTATTAGCTGTTTTGTCTCAAGGGACAGGGACCAACAATCTAGTTTCTATTTAAATTTCAGACCCTGATAATGACCTACAAGAACCTCACAATAAAGTCCTGGAATTTGCTGGAGGGCTGGCTCTATCTCTGGCCTGCAGACAAAGAAAACTCAAACCCTGTTCCAGAGATGTCCAAAAACCTCCCAGACCTGTTTAAAGGGAGGCTCGCATGAAATGACTAATGAGACAAAATTATAGGATACAGATTAGCCTGTCTGTTCCTAACTAAGCTGTAATATGTGTCATAAAGGAATAGACCTATCTTCGCCTTCACTGCAAAGAATTCAACCTCAGCTAATTCTCAAATGGATACAGAAAGTATAAAACATTTAAGGCAGAACAACTTTCTACCAGGAATTCTCTTTTTTAAAATGACTAAACGTCTTTACTTGAAGAGTTCTGCACACAATGCAGAGTCTGGGCAGGCTGTTAATTTTCTTTTCCCCATGAACAAGAATGGCCTTAATGTGCACACTATGATCAATATTGTGGGACTGGTGGCTACTCTGGTAACTGCTGGCTGCCAAGTATCCCACCTCATCTTATCCATTTGGACAGAGTCTCAACTCTCCAGGGAACAAGAGTTAGTACTGTGAAGAACTGGGCAATCCTGATGTCTACACCTAGTTACTAGCAGTACTTTTTGCTATGAGAACTCAGATTCCAGAATACATTCCTTTTAATATTATGTGAACTATAGTGTTAATATCATGGTACTTAAATACTTTAAAATGTTGGTTCTGCTTTTACATGCTACATAGTGCTGAAGGAGGGATCTCTACAATACCAGTGACTTTCACGTAGGTATGATAAATTGGATAATTAGAGGTGAAATTCTCCCTTAAAAATTTCTGAGTATGACTCTGGACTAATCTGAAGGAACAGGTACTTCTCCACCAAAAAACCCAAAAAGAAACAAAAAGCCCCAAATTCCTCAGCACTACATTCAGTGACTGCTATTGAATTATTTTACTATGCTAATAAGAAAACTGTAGTCAGAACTTAGTGTTCGCAATCATACCAAGGCAGCATAAAAAAGTGGCCCTTGAAAATTACAATACCACTTTGTTTCTAGTAGAAATATCCCACTTTGAGAAAGAAGGTATGATAAGTTACAAAAACACCTATTTGTAGAACCTGCGCCTACCTGTGGTTACCATATAAATGGCCTGTCTATAACTACAAAGGTTGTATCCTCCTTTCTGTGCACGGATATTGATTCCCCTTCCCTAAGGAAAAGTATGATCACATTCATGTAAGCAAAACACAATGCTTCTGGGTAATAAGATTCCCATTAGATGTGGGAGTGTATCAAATGGGTTTAAATGTATCAAATGGGTTTAAAACATTGTGTAAAGTATTACAGAGATGTGGAAGGCTTCTTTCAGAGAACAGTAAAACTTCCAATATGGTGCATACTTTTAATGCTACAGGTAATGCACTACACATATTTTCATTTTGATACTGAATAGTAAACACTGCAAATACACTGTAAAAATATGAAGAATGTACAAGAAGGGTTCTTATACAGATCTAAGTTTAAGATAAAATTGTTAATAGGTAGTAAAGAAGAAAACTGAAGATACAAAACATTACATGCTTCACATTCTTTTTGTTACAATTCTCTGTGCCTTTTCTCTTTTCCATATTATAAAGTATGAAGCTTCTCAAAGCTGCTTTTACCCCTCATGGTATTAAGTAATAGAATTCCAGAGCTTAATCCTGGAAAGCTCATGCTCTCCTAACTGCTGGTGAAAGAAAGCTCACAAAGAATCAATAAAGAAACTATTCAGAGAGCCGATTCTGAGAAGTGGTATATAGAAACCAGTACAAAGACACAGAATTAATACTCCAGTGTAGAAATTTCTCTGAAAGGTGTATATTCTTTTTGTTTTCTATTGTTAAAATGTCCTTAGAAATGTTTATTCAAAAAACTTTTAACAACATCCAGAGTTTTAAAACAGTTGTCATATCCTGAAAAATGTAACTTGTAACTCCTAAAAGTATACAGAAATTTTACTGGTTTTATTTTGGAAGTTTTATTGCCCCAGTTATTATTTAAATAGACATCTAAGCTTTCTGAAGTATGTCTTTAGGAAAGTTCTTTGTTAAAGCTAGAAGAGCTTTGGGATTTTCTTCCCCTCTTCTAAATAGGGTAAAGTAAAAATTTTGAAATCTTTATTCAACCAAAGAGTTTTTATATATTTCTGTTAACAAATATGGCCAGTTTAAAAAAAAATCCATTCTGATAAATCATGTCTTAAATCTGTTTATACTTTCTATTATTGATATAGTTGGATTTACTTCTACCTACTTTTTTGTTTTTTTTTTTTCTCCTTTCCTGCCATCAGTCGGGTTTACAAAATCGTCTATATTCCTTCCTGTGCCCCCTTTAGCTTTTTGCTGTTTAGGAGCCACAAGTTGTTTTCCTTTGGTTTTTAAGGTTTTCTCTTTATCCCTGAAATTACAGCATGATGTACTGAAGTATGGATTTAACTTTATCCTGCTGGTAGTTGTAGCATACTTTTTTTTATTTTAAAGATTTTATTTATTTATTTGACAGAGAGAGATCACAAGTAGGCAGAGAGACAGGCAGAGACAGAGAGGGAGAAGCAGGCTCCCTGCTGAGCAGAGAGCCTGATGTGGGGCTCGATCCCAGGACTCTGAGATCATGACCTGAGCCGGAGGGAAAGGCTTAACCCACTGAGCCACCCAGGCGCCCCTGTAGCATACTTTTAATCTGAGAACTTGGTTATTACCTTTAATTCTTTTCAATATAGTTTCCCTACCATTCCCTCTATTTTGTTCTTTAAAAATCCTATTGGATATTTGCCGCAATTTCTCAATTGACCATGCCTTGCTCTTAACTGCTCCAAGTTAACAAACTCCTCCCACCTCTCCCCACCCCACACCCCATATCTGGATGTTCTGGGTGAACTTCTTATCATTATCTTCCAGTCACTAGTTCTCTTTTCCTCTATGTCCAATCTATAGTTTAATTCTGTATGTTCTGCTTTGGTTTAGATTATCACATTTTTCATTTCTAAGTCTCTCAATTAGTTGTCATAGTCAATCATTCTATTTCATTTCTGCCTGTTTCAGTTTCACAATTTTTTACTCATTCTCAGTGGATACTATACCATCAATTATCTCTTTGAATGATTTTAAAGTTTATAAAAGTCATGGCCAAGCCGTGTATCTGAAATAAATACATGTATATCCCAATAATTGATTTGGTTGGTGATCTTTCCTAGTATTGAATTTATGAATTTCGAAATTGCAACGTATCAGAGTTTTGAATGAGAGGCTTTTGTTTTGTTTACTTCTCCTTCTTTCTCCCTGTGTACATCCTTTTTGTCAGTAGTTTGGCATTTGCTTCCACCAGGACCTCTGGAGTCAAGTTTGGAAAAGGCCTTATGATTAATTTCTGGAGCCAACTATTTCATTAGTGCACTGCAGATATCGTACATCCGGTACAGAGCAAACCAACACAAAGCTGTACCCTCAGCTTCCTATGAATCCACAGCCCTGGGCAGAAAGAAGACTGGTAACATCTTTTTTTAGCTTCTTTTCAAAGGCAAGCGAAGTTCCCCTCCAGATTTTGGCTTCAAGCAGTGAATCTGGCTCTGGTCACTGGACCCACATGAAAGACAACTGGTGTCTATCACTTGTAGACAAACTCTTGGGTGTCACCTCCTGCTTAGGATGAGGCCAGCAGGCCTGAGACTTCAGTTTCACTTACTACTTGGTGTTTCTGGTCCATTAAGTACTTTTGTTGTTTCTGGAAGGCCAGCTTTGCCTTTTGGTTTTCTCCTTTCATATTTTACCTGTCATTTCTATGTGTTTGGAGTTAAGGGAGTTAAGTCAAAACATACACTTAATGTGTCATCTTGACTGGAAAATTTACATAATCCCTTAGCACTGTGTCTGAACAAAATTTACTGCAGGGAATGTTTAAACCCCTTATTTGTTCTTAAATGACAAACTAAATATAAAATATTGTTTTCATAAATGCAAATTAAATCCTAACTTGAGGTTCAAAATATATACACCTGAAAATTAAACTGCAAAATAAGCCTACAAAACAGACAATGCAGAACAACTTCTTTCACCTCTGAAATCAAATTACTCTTACTTGTGCAAGGAATTCACAGGACTCTCAAACAAATACTTATCAGCTTTAGCCAAAAATAAACATTTCTATGAAATTTAACTTAAAAAGAATATCAGCTAAATAGAAAAAAAAAAGACCATTACTTATTATGCTTAGCAAAAAAGAAAAATTTATACCTTTTCACTTGTTAAAAATTTTGCAAAATATACATGTTCTCCTCCTGTTTTCAATTCTTCCATCTTTTTCCTGGAGGCCTGAGTATCATCTAATTTATAACTCTTAAAAACAGCTAGAACTTCTTCAGAATACTGCAAAGTAAAAATACCAATTAGTTTGATTTGGCATTACTGCCCAATAATTTTTTTAGTGCTTTTCTATATCAAAATACTTACAATTTTCTCATAGTTAATCATGTATGCACACTGTAAAGCACATTAAATAAGAAAAACTCTGATGGCAAATGGGATTAAAACTACTTGGTATGAAGAGTTCATGTATGGTCAAAACAAGAATAAACTCTCTACTAAAGAAATGTAATTTCTTATGCAGTTTGTTTAAGGGGCAAACAGAGAAGTAATGCTTTGAAGTATACAGAAATTTAAAAGTGAAATTAGATGTTTAATCGGTTGTGGAAAATGCTCAAACATTTCTTGGGCTAAACGCTGGGACCAAATAAAACAATGATGTCAAATCCTATCCAGCTGGGGAATAATCCCACATGATTTCTCACTCACCACTTAATCTGAATACATACCATGCTACTTTTAGGAGCTGCCTATTTACCTTGGATTTTGACTACAACCAAAAAGGACAACTGATATTTACGTAGCCAAATAAAAGAAATAAAGAGAATTCTTACAAAACAAGAATTACCCATTTTTCTCTGATAATAAGTATGTTAGGCTTGTTAAACTTTTTTTTCCCTTTTTCCTTTTTTTTAAAAAGATTTTTAAGGAATCTCTACACCCCAAGTGTGACCTGAACTTAAAACACTGAAATCAAGAGTAGCATGCTCTACTGACTGAGCCTGCAAGGTAACCCATAGGCTTGTTAACCTTCAAAATGAAACCATCAAAGGTGCCTGGGTGCCACAGTTGGTTAAGTGTTTGGCTCTTTGTTTTAGCTCAGGTCATGATCTCAGGGTCCTTATATCAAGCCCTTACATCAGGCTCTGTGCTCAGGGTGGAGTCTGCTTGAGGTTCTTTCTCACTCTCCCTTAGCCTCTCCTGCTCATGTTCTATAAAATAAATAATTTCTCAAAATGAAATTAAACTGTTATTTCACCAGCTAAAAAAAATGGGGGGGGGTTATTTGGGAATAGCTAAGAACTGTAATCTGGGACAAGCAAGTCCAGGTCTGAGAGAACAAAGAGGAATGCTTTTTTATAGCGGAAAGGAGGAATCAGTAGGCTGTTATAAACTACAAGACCATTGGACTAAACTGGGAGTTCCAAGTATAGTGGCTTCTCATTGGCTGAGCTGTGCCTGCCTCTCACTGTCTGGACTGTTGCTGGGAGAGGAAGAAATCTTCCTTCCTACTGTTGGGATAGTAAAGTACTTTGACTGGCAAGGTCCATCTCTTCCAGCTGGCTCTGCAAATGACAACTAGTGCAGAATGTGAGAGTCCCTCTACTGGCTACTTGATTCCATTTTAAATGAGGTTTCCTTCTATTAATTTTCACAGGCTATATGGCTGATATGGTCCCAGTCACACTACTTAAGTCTGCCATTACAGCACACAAACAGCTGCAAGTATTAGCTTGGCTGTGTGCCAATATCTCTGTCTAGGAAAACAGACAGGAGCTTGGATTTGGCCTATAGCCATTAGTCTGCAACCCCTGTTCTAACAGGATACTTGAAATAATTTTGTGCAAAGACAATATATTTGACAAAAATTCATCAGTTCATGTTGATAATACTATGTAGAAACAAACAAAAAACCCAAGTCTGTAATTATGAGCTTTTAAATCCCTAAGTCATTTACAAACTACTCCACAAAATCAGTGGTTTAACAATATGAAATAGGCATAAAAAATGTAAGAGATAAAATTATATAATAAAAAGTACGCTGGATAAGAGTCAAGTTTTGCTTCTGCCATTAACTGTAGAATTATAAGGTTTTGGGTAGTCAATGACTGAACTCACCTTAAGAAAAGTTTTCCATGAAATCTTCTCATAGCATTGCACAGGGTTCCTGAAGTAATCCTGAAGTGACCAGAATTTTCGATACAGGTTGTAATCAATTGGAATGGAGCTAATAAAATAAATGTTATGTTAAATAAATCACTTAAGTTTTTAGAAATAATCTAAGTGCTCCTAACTTTAGGTCATACACCCCTCGAAGAAGCTGATGAAAGCTACAGCTCCTTTCCCCAGAGAAGTGCACTTAAACAAACTTATAAACCATTTCAGGGGATTCATAGACCCTAACAGACCCACTTTATCTTTAGTGGTAGAACCCCTGAATTGTGCCCCAATACATGGTTATTCAGAACTAAAGACTATCTTTCTTAACCTCTCTTGCAACTAGGTGTGGCCGCGTGGTTAAGTTCTAGCTGGTTGGGAGTTAAAGTCATATGTGCAAATTTTGGGCCATGTTTTATCATTTTCCTTTTTCCCTTTCTGCTGGCCAGAATACAGATATGATGATGAGTCACATGGACTACAGACAAAAAAAAAAACCAAAAAACTCCAAGAAAAGGTGGGACAATAAGTTAGGAGGAACATAGGTCCCTAGACAATCTCCCAGCTCTGAAATGCCTGTCTCCAGACTTTTCCGTAAGAAAGATATCAACTTCCACATTGTTTAAGCTAATGTCACCTTGAACCTAAGCTAAAAGCCAGAGCATGAGACAAATATGTAAAATACATATCAACTGTATATATAAACTTATATTTATATATATATAAGTAAATTGCCTCCTATTTAGTGTCTTTATTACAGCATTACTAATTCAACTTGTAATTTCACTGTTACAAATCTGCAGTATCAATACATTCTTTTAATTTTTATTTTATTTATTTATTTTTAAAATTTATTTGTCAGAGAGAGAGGGAGAGAGAGAGAGAGCGAGCACAGGCAGACAGAGGCAGAGGAAGAAGCAGGCTCCCTGCCGAGCAAGGAGCCCGATGTGGGACTCGATCCCAAGACGCTGGGATCATGACCTGAGCCGAAGGCAGCCGCTCAACCAACTGAGCCACCTAGGCGTCCCTTTTCTTTTAATTTTTAAATTTACCAAAATCATTTTACTATGTTTTAATTTTAAAAGTTAAAACATTTTAGACTTTTTTACCCAAGACATTTTTGTTTTTGACAAAATCTATATCATTCCAAACAGCCATTATCAAAAATGCTTTAGGTATTGACTATCTCATATCCTCAAATATCCACAAAAATTTTCAACATCACCTTTGTAAAATTAATTTTACTTGTAAACACAATTGTGTACTACCTTCTATTCTTTCTAAATAAACTTAATAAACTGAATCTATGGATTACAGTTAGCATTTTTTCTAAGCATCACAGCGATACAAGTGTTCCAAGGAAGACTATAATTTTATGTGGGAAACAGAAAGGGGGTTTAGTGATCCACACAGTACTATGATATTAAGGGTCTTAACTTCTCTATTCTGGTCAATAATAGGAAAAAAGTAATCTTCCACTCTTCATCTTTGAGATGAGTATGTTTAAAATTACTTTAATGACTATGGAGTATCATAGGGCATATCATAATGCATTTTAAAGGATTATAGTAAATTAAATGAGTATAATTTTTGTCATGTACTTTTTAAGCTTTCTTGGACGGGAGTGTAAAGTGTAAAAGACTGAAAAATGCCTTACTTTTTATATATATATATATATATATATATATATGTAAAGGAAAGTTAGAGTAGAAAAGTAAAAAATAGTTTGCTAGTGTAAAAACTCAGTTTTCTACAAAAATGTCTTAAAAGGCATTCATTAAGAATGACAAAGGGAAAAGTAGTTTAGTATAATATATGGAAGCACATCTGATGAAGATTCTCACCATGACTCTAATTCACATATGGTTAAGATTACAAACTACTAGTTCGTATCATAAAATGCCTGCTTAAAGAATTTTATTAAATTTATATTAGTTGGCATATCAATTAAAAAACCCTCACACATCTATACACACAATAACAGATCACTTATCTTACATTCACACTTCTGACAACTGTTAACTGTCTGGAACTAAGCTGTGAACTTGGCAATAATTGAAAAAGTCCTTGGTCTGCAAGGAAATAGCAGTCATAGATTGCATGCACTTTATTTTACAAAAGAGGCTTGAAGTTATGCTTAGGTACTTACCCAGATTACAATCGCTTTGAATTATGTATAAAGGTAAATAATTAAGCAAGCTAGCTAATTTTGATAAAAGAACACTAACTTTGCTAGACCAATTACTAGTATTTGAAACATGTGGATCTTCCTTCAAATCAATAATGAAGAGTACTGACAACTTTTAATTGACCAAAATCCAGCTCCTGCCAGAACTTTTATCAAGAGCCAACAGTATTTGAAAGAATCTAATGGGTATGTTAACTTTCATTCTTTCTACACTCTTTCCTAATAACAACTCTGAAAACAGGAAAATGATCTGAACATCAACTGACATAAACTATTTTCTATAACTGAAGTGATTTCATTAATTTATAACAATAAGGTTGTAAGTTTGGGTTTTCTACAGATCAAGTTAAAAAAAAAAAAAAAGCCACACACACCAAAAAACCAAAGCCACAAAAGGAACATTTTCCAAAATGTGCAAGTAAACTGGAAAAAGAAAAAGCCACATATAAAATGATTTACACCCATGAAATAATACTATAACTAGTATTTGTGTAGTTCCATACACTTAAAGGATGTTTCTGAAACAAAACTGCTTTTGAAGATTTTATATGGTTTTATACATATAGTTATATGCACACACATAAAATGTTAATCAGTTACCACATATAAGAATATAATAAATACCTCTTGAATTGTAGTATAAGGAAAGTTGGCCTGTTAAGAAATGGGACACTACCTCTAATCAGAGAATGAGAATTATGTAATCACTGTATGGTCCATTACTGTCTTGGTTGCCAGAAAACTCACATTTTAATTTAATGCTTGATACTAACAATAATCTAAGGTGTTAATTATCATCTCCTACTTGTAAAAGCTTCTGATCTCTCTCCTTTTATTTATTTCGGCCTAGTATTTGAGATGCCTCATAGAAGAAATTTGAAAGTAGTATTAATATATGACTACCAGGAAACTTTTATAGTTGAGACACTGACATTTTTAAAAATTCCTCTCCTCTGAAAGTTCCAGTCCATGCTGTGCCTCCACGGCTATTCCTTCATATCTAAACATCTTGAAAGAGTTGTCTACACTCAATGTCAACACTTCTTGACCCTCCTTCAATGTTTGGACTCACTGCAATGTGCCTTCTAACTTCACCATTCCACAGATACATTTGGATTCTGTATTTATCCGCACAAAGCAAATGTGACTTATTGTATATGCAAACCATAACAAATTAAGGTGAAAGTTACTGTCTAAAAATAAAATGTTGGGACGCCTGGGTGGCTCAGTTGGTTGGCGGCTGCCTTCGGCTCAGGTCATGATCCCAGCGTCCTGGGATCGAGTCCCACATCGGGCTCCTTGCTCGGCGGGGAGCCTGCTTCTCCCTCTGCCTCTGCTCACTCGCTCTCTCTCCCTCTCTCTCTGACAAATAATTAAAAAAAAATTTTTTTTTAAATGTCTTATAACTATTTTAACCAAGATGTTCTGCAACATCTTGACATATTTTTTTAGATGTTCAATTAGTGATTTTAGAGATTATATTAGAATTTTTTTAATACAAATTTTTTAATACAAAATTTTTTACTGGTATATTTGAGCCAAATCTGAAATGGGCTTCATACCATAGATACATGGGTAATATATTCTTTGTAAGTTACACTGTCTAAAATACTCTGATGATACAGTTGGTCACACTGCTTTGTCACAAAGTAATTTCCCAATCTCTTCCTCCATTCAAAAAATAGTGAAGGGGATTAAAGGTAAAACGTGCAGTTTTAAAATAAGTAAGTCACTCGAATGTAAAATATAGCACAGGGAATATAGTCAATAATACAACAATATTGTAATTGTATGGTTCACAGATGGTAGCTAGACTTATCCTGGTGATCACTTCCTAATGTGTATAAATGTTGAGTCACTATGTTGTACACCTGAAACTAATGTAATATTGTATGTCAACTTCATTTCAATAAAAAAAGGGAAAAAAAAGAAAATATAATGATTGCGACAGACTGAGAGGCAGCTGAGTGTTAAATCCTGTTTAAGTGATTTTTCTGCCACTGGGACCAGCTTATAAACAATCAATGGGGCTGACATATCTATAAAGGCTTCAGCAGAGTCTTACTAGACAAAACTGCATTGGGCAGTTTGTCTTTGGTGGCTCTTTTTTACATTTCAGGTGACCTGTTATATTGGAGCTTACTACCTTAGTCCTTTACGTTGCTCAGGTTAGACCCCAAAAGTATACTCTATCCATAATGTACATGAACAACAGGTCTTCAAAAAAACAAAAACAAAACAAACCCAAAACACAGAACTATAGCTAGTAATAATAGCAACTGAATAAATACTGTTCTAGTGCTTTCCATATATCATTATATATAACATCAACAACTATGGTAACAATAAGGTAACTATGTTGTACCTTAACAGACCACGTCCAAGCGGCATCTCATTTAATAATCTCAACAAGCAGGTAGGTGGCAATTACTACATTTTAAAGACCCTGAAACTGAGTTTCAGGGAAGTTAGGTAATTTGCTTAAGGTTACACGACTAGGACTGGAATTCAGCCTGGAGGCACACTACTCAAAGTTTCTTTGGAGATATGTGTTTGAATCTGAAATCTGGGATGCCAGGAATACATCTCCCTGTGCAGATATTGGAAACTCTTCTTGATCCTCCAGAAATTCAATTGCAACTGATGATAACTTTTTTTACCTCAGACACCTGGAAGTAAAAATTTTCCTCCATATCTCCCTTTTTCTCTTCCTCATTGCTTCTAATCATCATTAGGAAGAAATTATTTGGAAAGAAAGCACAGAGTTAACAGATGAGACAGGAAACAAGCAATGGGAGTGGGAAGGGGAGAAGACGGAAAGGAGGTTACTAATTCCTTTCATGTCATTAAAAAGTCTGCGCATTATTCACAGGCACTAAGTCCATCAAGTTAAATGGAAGGAAAAAGGGGAGGAGTATCTAGGTTGCCTATGGTTGGCTTTCCAAATATTAGGAATATGCAAACAGTAGACCATGTAAACAATGAACTGTCAGCATGTAATTTAGAAACCAACTAACAGAGCATATTAATGATTTAGGATTTATAATTTTAAGTAATACACATAAAAAATACAAATAAATCTGCAAGCATGATTTCTTCCTTTTTGTGTATATCCTGACACTAGTACTTGATAAGTTTTTAAGTATTAGTTTTGTAAATCACAAAATCTGAACTTCTAAAACTCACCAAGTTGTTGGAGCTTCATCATCTCCCATCTCGCCTTCTTCTACATCCATTCCTTCTTCTCTATCCTCAGTGTGCTAAATTTTTAAAAATGTACAGTCTGTCACAAAGCAGTTGTCAGCCAGAAGACATGCTGGAAAAACATCATTCACACATTCCTAGACAAACACTGTTAGAGAAATCTAGTTGCACTTCTGTCTAGACAGTTAATCTTTAAGGCAATGGCAATTCTATGTGACAAGGATCTGAGAACTCAAGAGCAGTACGACGATGATATAAGAAAGTCATGAAGATATAGCAGAAAGTTTTAAATCAGTATTTCTTCAAACATGGTCTGTAGATTCTCTATGGAAATAAAGGGTCTATGGCAAAATACATTTTAGAAATATATATGATGATCTTTTAGACAGAAGTGTATTATATACTTATATATATTAAGAACTCTGAAGAATTGCAGTAAATAACTCAAAGTATACCTAAGTAGTTTTGTCCCCAACTTTAACTGGACCATAAAAATTCTCCCCAACCCCACAGAGAACTCTTATTATTGGGGAACACTTCAGGATATGCTGAGTGTCTAGTTCTACAGTGAGAAATTCAAAATAACAAGTTTATATGAAATAGTCCAAGAAGCACCAAAAGATACATAAAAGACAAAATTAAAAAAAAAATTAAATTAACATATAATGTATTATTTCCTTCAGGGGTACAGATCTGTGAATCATCAGTCTTACACACTTCACAGTACTCACCATAGCACATACCCCCCACAATGTCCATAACCCAGCCACCCTATCCCAACCCCTCCGCCCCCCAGCAAACCTCAGTTTGTTTCCCGAGATTAAGAGTCTCTTATGGTAAGTTTCCCTCCTGATTCCATCTTGTTTCATTTTTTTTCCCTCCCTGGCCCCTAAGACCCCCACCCTGCCTTTAAAATTTTTAAAAATCTTAAGTCAACATCATTTCCAAATTGATAATCATTACATTTTAAGGAACAAATTATGTAAAATAATCTAATTTACTATGAGATATTAGCTAGATCTAATTAATAATTTTTCAAACTTCATAACTTGTTCCTAAGTGCAGAACAAGTGCTAAATGTCTAGAAATTTGCCAACTATGGACTGTCTTTTGGATATATCATAAATAATCTTTAAAAATAAAGTTGTTTATAGCTGATGTTCTTTTAAAAATCAGTGGGCAAATATGGATTATTTAATAAATAGTTCTGAGTTAACTGGCTCACTGTTTGGAAAAAATAAAATCGTAACACAACCTATTCCATATACCAACATTCATGCTTGATTAAAGATTCATTTAAAAAATAAATCACAAAAGCATCAAAAGAAAACAACAATAACTTATTCTTCTGGAGTGGAAGTCTTTAGCATGACACAAGACCAGAAACAACTAAACAAAAGAACAACAAACATTAATATTATATCCAAACTTAAAAGTTCTATACAGTAAAGCACCATAAATAAAGTTATAAGAAAAACTAAAAACTAAGAAAAAATCAAGAAAATGGTAGGCAATGAATTAATAATATTCAATATGAGCTTCTACACATCAGTAAGAAAAAGACATTTCAAAAGTAAAATGGGCAAATGGCATGAATAAGTAATCCTCTTCCTCATTGTTTCTAATTGGCACAGAAGAAAAATAAATTCCAATAAATATATAGGAGGTCCCTCAACTTCACTAATAACCAAGGAAATGTAAGTTGAAACAAACATTTACTTTTCAAGTGTGTATCAATTAAGCAAAGATTTTTAAAAATTGGTAATTCCCAGGATGAGGCTGTGGGAAAATGGACAGATATTCTCCAAGTGCCACTGGTGATGACATAAATGGGTAAAACTTTTTTTTTTTTAATTTATTTATTTGTCAGAGAGAGAGAGGGAGAGAGAGCACGAGCACAGGCAGACAGAGTGGCAGGCAGAGGCAGAGGAAGAAGCAGGCTCCCTGCCAAGCAAGGAGCCCGATGTGGGACTTGATCCCAGGATGCTCGTGGGATGCTCGCCCAACCAAATGAGCCACCCAGGTGTCCCTGAGTACAACCTTTTTGAGAAGTAACTGGTCAACAGCTATCAAAATCTGATATATACATACATTTCACACAACAATTTCATTTACTGGAATTTATCCTAAGGCAACACCTGCATAATTTAGCAATGCTATATACAGTACTATGCATTGTAATGCTGTTAACCATTTTTCACTATTAGAAATTATCTAAATGCCCACTGACAGGATTACGATAAATATCCACTTAGAAGACTTAATATGAACCATTAAAACACTAAGATCTAAATGTACTGATACAGAAATGCATCCATTTTATAATGTTAAAAGAAGGGGCGCTGGGTGGCTCAGTGGGTTAAAGCCTCTGCCTTCAGCTCAGGTCATGATCCCAGGGTCCTGGGATCGAGCCCTGCATTGGGCTCTCTGCTCAGTGGAGAGCCTGCTTCCCTTCCTCTCTCTCTCTGCCTGCTTCTCTGCCTATTTTTGTCTCTGTCAAATAAATAAAATCTAAACAAAACAAAACAAAACAAAACTTTAATGTTAAAAGAAGAAAGTGAATTTCAGAACAATATGTATTGTATGACCTCAGTTTTAGAATAAAACTATATACACAGTAAGTCCTATAAAGACAGACATGCTAAGAGTGGTTATCTTTGGGGCCTTGGATTATGGGATAGTTATACTTCCTATTTTAAATATTTCTGTTTTGTCTGCATTTTCTACACAGAATACACATTATTTCTATATTAGAAATAAAGGTTTTCAAAATTTTGGTGACTTAGAATACCCATTCACAGGAGTTATCTTAGAACATACTTATAAATATGATTAGATTTTATAAGTTTTTATTTATAAGGTAAGATTTCTTATCAGCCTCACCTTCTGACCCAGGGTGCTTTCCTGCTCATTGGTATTGAAAACAGTAACATTTTCCAGATTAAACTGACTTTGCAAGTTAAGACCTATTAAAGAGAAGAAAAGATTTTCAAAGCAATTCCACCAAACAACTAAACTTAAGACTATAACTTTGTTGTCATATAACCAAAACATATAAAATGATAAATCCATAATTAAACAAAAGATCAAGTCAGAAATAACACACTTGATTTCTAAATCCTTTCTAAGAAAATATCCCAAAATGCCAACCTAGCTTATGTTAGGGTGGTAGGATTAATTACAAACAGCTTTTTTTCCTTCATCTTCCAAATTTTCTGAAATAGGTTGTGTTATTTTTATAATTTAGAAATTAAATTTAAAAACATTTATTGAAGGATATATATTGTTTAAAGCTACCCTTAGTAATATATTATTAGTTTTTCAACCAGTCAATAAGAGAAAGAAAAAAATGATTTCTCTCTGTCTTGCCAAATTAGTAATGCTGTAAATTGAAAGAGAGGTCTAAAATGTTCTTTAAAAAAAATGATGAGATCTACAAATAAAGGGGATTAAGAGCACACTGATCTTGATGAGCACTGAGTAATTCCTGAATCATTATATCATATATTTGAAACTAACAAAACACTGTATGTTAATTATACTTCAATTTAAAAAATAGAATAGAAAAACAAAGCTATAAATAATATACATTTGAGGGATGCCTGGGTGGCTCAGTGGGTTAAGCTGCTGCCTTCGGCCCGGGTCATGATCTCAGGGTCCTGGGATCGAGCCCCGCATCAGCTCTCTGCTCAGCAGGGAGCCTGCTTGCCCCTCTTTCTCTGTCTGCTGCTCTGCCTACTTGTGATCTCTTTCTCTGTCAAATAAATAAATAAAGTCTTTAAAAAAAATAATATACATTTGAAATTTTAGATAATATTCACAAATTTCCAGAGGGAAAAAAGTTACCAAAACTGTCTCAAGAAAAAATGAGAAGTCTGAATAGTTCCAAATCTGTTACATAAATCAAATCCATAGCCACGAAACTTTATTGTGGCTTTTTTTTTTTTTTAAAGATTTTATTTATTTATTTAACAGAGAGAAACATAGTGAGTGAGAGAGAACACAAGCAGGCGAGTGGGGGAAGGAGAAGCAGGCTTCCTGCTGAGCAGGGAGCCTGATACGGGGCTTGATCCCAGGACCCTGGGATCATAACCTGAGCTGAAGGCAGAGGCTTAACGCCTGAGCCACCCAGGCGCCCCTACTGTGGCTTTTTTACTTGTAAATTCTACCAAACATTCACAAAAAAAATAATACACAATTACTCCAACTCATCCAGAAAAGAAGAAAAATGTGAAAACTTTCAATTCATTTTATTAAAGTAGTTTAATCTGCTACAAAAAATCTAACAAGATCGTTATAGGAAAGGAAATTTATAGTCCACTCTCCTTCCTGAACTAAATTCACATATCCTTAAAAAAAATTAACATTCTAAGCTTTGCACAGTGGCAGTATCGTAGCCAATGAGGTTTATCCGAGGTGCAATTATTGCTAATTGAAAAAAATTAACATTCTAAATCCAGCTACATTTTATAGGAGGCCATATCACAACCAAATTGAGATTATGCAATGTAAAAAAAAAAAAAAAAAGCTGAGAATTGAAATCTTGCTCTTATTCTTCTATCTTCTGTAACTTCCACAAAAGAAACTACAAATTAGTACTTAGGAGGGGGCACATTTAGTTTCACAAAACACAGCCTTCATTTATCACAGATTTAAATGGCAACTAAGTGTCTGGCACTGTTTTAGGCACAGAGATCACAGAAGTAAAAAACACAAATACACTGAAAATGCCAGATGGAAGAGATCTAAAATCAGGTGGTGATAATGGGTGACTGCGGTGGCAGGTTTAGATTAGATGCTGATAGAGAGGCTTCCTGAGGAAGTAAAACTGAGACCGACAGCAAGAGTCAGTAGTATGGGGGCGCCTGGGTGGCTCAGTGGGCTAAAGCCTCTGCCTTCGGCTCTGGTCGTGATCCCAGGGCTCTCTGCTCAGCAGGAAGCCTGCTTCCTCCTCTGCCTGCGTCTCTGCCTACTTGTGATCTCTATCTGTCTAATAAATAAATAAAATCTTTTTAAAATTTTTTTTAAAAAATTATTTATTTGTCAGAGAGAGACAGAGAGAGAGAGAGCGAGCACAGGCAGACAGAGTGGAAGGCAGAGGGAGAGGCAGGCTCCCTGCCGAGCAAGGAGCCTGATGTGGTACTCGATCCCAGGACGCTGGGATCATGACCCGAGCCGAAGGCAGCCGCTTAACCAACTGAGCCACCGAGGCGTCCCAATAAATAAAATCTTAAAAAAAAAAAAAAAAAAAGTCAGTAGTGTGACACTAAAGAACAAAAAGGTTTACAGAGGGAAGAGTTAGAGTCAACACCCTAAGGTTCTACTGACCCTGGGATTTTGAAGGTCTAAAGAAGGTGAGATGCCAATTCAATAGGGTAAGAATGGTTTTTTCAACAAATGATGCTGGGACAACTGGGTGGTAACACGCAAAAGAATGAAACTAGACTCCCACCTCAAACCATACACAAAAATTAACTCAAAATGGACCACAGAGCTAAATCTCTTATAAGAAAACACAAGAATAAAATCTTTTAGACCTTAGGTTAGGCAATGATTTTTTAGATATGACACTAAGAGCACAAGCAACAAAGGAAGAGATAGATATATCAAACTTCATCAAAATATAAAACTTCTCTGCTGCAAACAATACTATCAATAAAGTGAAAGGAAATCCACAGAATGGGAGAAAATATCTGCAAATTACATATCTGATAAGAGTGTACTACCTACAATAGAAAGAAAACTCATACAACTGATTAAGAAAAAGACAATCCAATTTTTAAAAAGGAAAATTAAATAGCCATTTCTTTAAGGAAGACATAAAATGACCAGTAAGCACATGAAAAGATGCTTAACATCTCTAGTCATTAGTAAAATGCCAATCAAAACCACAAGATACCATTTCATATCTACTAAGATGGCTATAATAAAGAAATTAGGACAACAGTAAGTGTTAACAAGGATGTGGAGAAATTGGAACCCGTATGCATTGATGACAGGATTGTAAAATGGTGCAGCTTCTTTGCAAAACAGTTTGGTAGTTCACAAGAATTTAAATACAGATAATTGACTCTGCTTGTACGGTTTCACTTATTTATGGAGCATAACAAATAACATGGAGGACATGGGGAGACGGAGAGGAGAAGGGATTTGAGGGAAACTGGAAGGGGAGGTAAACCATGAAAGACTATGGACTCTGAAAAACAACCTGAGGAGTTTTGAAGGGGTGGGGGATGGGAGGTTGGGGGAGCCAGGTAGTAGGTATTGGGGAGGGCATGTATTGCATGGAGCACTGGGTGTGGTGCAAAAACAATGAATACTGTTACGCTGAAAAGAAATTAAAAATAAACAAATAAATAAATAAATAAAAGAATTTAAATACAGAGTTACCATATGACTTAACAATTTCACTCTAGGTATATACCAAAGAGAAATGAAAATATATGTCCAAATAAAATCTTATAAACAAAAGTTCACAGCAGCATTATTCATAATAGGCAAAAAGGCAGAAAACACCCAAATGTCCATCAACTGAATGGATAAACAAAATGTGACATATCCATATTGAGAATATGAAAAAAAATGAAATCCTGATACATGCTATAACACAGACAAATCTTGAAAACGTTATGCCAAGTTAAAAAAGCCAGTCAAGGGGCGCCTGGGTGGATCAGTGGGTTAAAGCCTCTGCCTTCGGCTCAGGTCATGATCCCAGGGTCCTGGGATCGAGCTCCACATAGGCCTCTGTGCTCAGCAGGGATCCTGCTTCCTCCTCTCCCTGCCTGCCTCTCCACCTATTTGTGATCTCTGTCTGACAAATAAATAAATAAAATCTTAAAAAAAAAAAAAAAAGCCAGTCAATAAAAGACCACATATTTCATTATTCCATTTTTTTAAATGTCCAGAATCTATAGAGAACAAGCAAATTAATGGTTGTTTAGGGCCTGAGGAGTGGGTAAGAATGATGATGAGTGGGGAGTGACAGTTACTAGGTACAGGGTAAGAAAAATGTTAAAAAATTAGACTGTAGTCATTGTTGTACAACCCTGTCAATATGCTAAAAAAAACAATGAATTGCACACTTTAAATGGTGAATTGTATGATACGTGGACTCACATGTTGAAAGCTTTTAAAAAAATAAAAAAGGTGAGTTTCCAGTAACAAAAGGCCAAATTAGCTAATTAATTCAGATCAACCCTACTAAAGACAACTAAAAACTTGGATAAATTACATTAATTCCATAAAAATTCACAGGGTATAAACCATGTTCACATCCTGTTCAAGGCAATGAAGTAAAAAATGCTGTTTTGTTTTTTTTTTTTAAACAGTAAAGAGCTGACATGATAGGAATATGTGGCAAATATCCAGAAGGCAAGTAAGATAAGAAATGCATCATAAATACTTAAAGCCACTTCTGTCTTGAGTACATCTGCCAAACAGAGAAGAAGCAGTTGTAAAATTGAGCTACCCTTTTTGTAGCTTCCCGAAGCTAGAATTTTAAAAACAAGTCTAGGCCCAAAAAAGGTAGGGAATCTAATAAATCCCACCCTGACCATCTTCAATGCTAGGAACCTGTAGGGTTGTAAGTCTCAGGTTAAAATAAACCAAACTATAGTTCAGTGTCAAGTCTTCTCAATGTTTGAAGGACTAAAGACAGCCTCCTTCTAAAGGTGCCTGGCAGAAGCAATGAGAACTCTATTTGGAGAAAAGTATCTATCCAAGACCTTAAAACTAATCCCTCAATATTTTCTCAAATGTAACATCCAACACTCACCAGATACTCAAACAGATAAGACATCCTGAGGAACAGTAGAAACAAACCCACAAAGACTGAAGGTACTAGAATGATCAGATACATAACAACGCTTATCCTTGTTAAAAAACTAAAGAACAAGTTTGAAAATATGAGTGGGGAATAAGAAACTAGAAAGTGACACAGCACACTTAAAAAAGACCTCCGGGCGCCTGGGTGGCTCAGTGGGTTAAGCCTCTGCCTTCGGCTCAGGTCATGATCTCAGGATCCTGGGATCGAGCCCCGCATCTGGCTCTCTGCTCAGCAGGGAGCCTGCTTCCTCCTCTCTCTCTGCCTGCCTCTCTGCCTACTTGTGATCTCTGTCAAATAAATAAATAAAATCTTTAAAAATAAAAATAAAAAAGACCTTCAACAAGTGAAAAATAAAAATAAAATACAATGAAAACAACAAAAACTAAAATAAAAAATTCATTTAGCAGCTGATCATCCATAGCTTAAGAAAGAGACAGTGAACTGGAAAACCATTCTGAAGAAACTATTCAGAAGTAACAACTAGAGATAAATAGATGAAAATATAGAAAATATAAGAGACAGGGGATATGGGACAAGGTGTAATGTTTACTGGAATTCCAGAAAGAAAAGAAAAGAGGCATACACAATATTTGACAAAATAATGGCTAAAATTTTTACAAACTGGATGAGACACTAATCCACAGATTTAAGATTCCCCCAAATCTCAAACATGATAAAGAAATCCACAGTAAGATACATCATAGTACAACTGGGAAAAAAAAACCCAAAGAACCCAAAACCAACAAAAAAAATCTTAAGAGCAAAGAGAGAAAAAAAAGTCTAGATTATCTTCCAAGAGGTTACACTGATATTTGTGTTGTCTACAGAACAAGGGAAGACAGAAGGCAGGGTTATCTCACACACCATGAAATCCTCTATCTAGTGCCAACCTACTCTTTTATGTATTGAAATCACTCTTCAAGAATAAAGATTTTCAGACAAAACATAGACCTGCACTAAAGAAGTCTAAGGGGGAAATTTTTCACAACTAGAAGGTCAGAAACACAAGCAGTAAATACCTTAGTAATCTAAATTAATCTTGATCACATTAAATAAGTAGGAAAGGAAAAAAAGAACACAGATCTAGTGTGACAAAAAAGGAAACATATAGAAACCACTGCCAGCATATACTGTGGGTGTCACTACATGCACGCACTGTTGTAAGCTATTCATGTATTTTAATTCATTTAGTCCTCACAACAACATATGAAGTAGATGGTATATTAGCCGGATATTAAGGAAAGGAAGACTAAAGGAAAGAGGTATTAAAATCTGGCATATATGAACGGAATGTGGAGAGCTCTGGAGAACTGGTTATATTCCATTTCTGGAGTTTGACAGTGGTTACATAAGGATTTGATTCAGAATAATTATAGTATACATTTATTTTATGTATTTTTCTATAAGAATGATATATTTCACAATAAAAAATGGTAAAAGAAATGAAAGGAAATACGTGTGCCTAAATAATGACTGAGGGAGAAAATGGAAGCAGAAAAATCAGCATACATTATAAAATGAAATAGAGACTTGATAGTTCATATCTACATATGTGTGATTCAACTACACATTTTTATTATTAATAAGCTTGGAACCTGAAAAGAATCAACTGTTAAATTACTATGTTGTACATCTGAAACATACATGTCAACTATACTTCCAAAAAAAAACCCAAAAAACAATGGGTTACCTGTACTGTATCATCACATATAATCACACATCATTATATTATCAGAGCAGCTTCTAATCCATTAAAAACTGAAAAAGATTTTCCTTCAAAGCATTAATTAATGTATAAAAGCTTACCTGATTTCTCAGATAAAGGGAAAAGTCTGGCCAAAAAGAGTTGAATTCGTCCACAGAAGACTGTATTCTGGGATTTTGATAATCTTCTCAGGAGGTCTAACAATAATGGAAATGAAGGTTATAGGAAATCATTCTATGTTTATTATAACTATACCCAGATTTGTTAGTCTGTCAAGAGTATTTTCCTAAAGCAGTCATCAAAATTGGGAGTACAAACTATTGTTCTAAAAAAGCATTTAAAAAATCAGGAATAAAAAAAAAAAATCAGGAATAAAATGAATTTAGCATGGGAAAGATAAACTTTACTGAATTTTTTTTTTGGTTTTAAGTTTACATCCACAACAGGAACAGTTTAATTTTTTTTTAAGATTTTATTTATTTATTTGACAGGGAGAGAGAGATCACAAGCAGGCAGAGAGAGAAGGGGAAGTAGGCTCCCTGCTGAGCAGAGAGTCTGACGTGGGGCTTGATCCCAGGACCCTGAGACCATGACCTGAGCCGACCATAACTGAGCGGAAGGCAGAGGCTCAACCCACTGAGCCACCCAGGCACCCCAGGAACAGTTTAATTTAAAGGGAATGATCAGTTGTAATAAATCAGTCCATTATTTAAAAATGAAGATAAATCTATTTTTAAAATTTTATCACTGTGTTTAATTCAACCACCTGTTGTTGTTGTTTTTTTTAAACACATAAACAATGAATTTTGGAACACACACACACAAAAATTAAATTAAAAAAAAATATGTTTTAAAAAACAATCATTTACAACTGAATTACTTACCATTGCACATACGTAGTAAATAGTTTTTCCCAGCAGAATAGAATGTGTTCTGAAATTAAGACAGAAAGTACTATTACTATTCAGAAGTTTTTGAACTCTTCAGTAAGTCACAGCAAGTACGATATTAAATACTGACATACACTGAGTCTACTATGCCACTTTCACTATTTTCCCCACAAATAGCATTTTCAATTAAATATGTTTTTATGTACATAAAAAAACATGATACTAAATGTTTTAAACACGTGAAAGTGTGCATTTTCAAATTAATTGTTCTACTCGGTCAAATTTTGCACTTCAACTTTTCCTACACCATGACTCTTACTTGGCCCCTCAAGACAGCAAAGAATTCCCTCAGAAGGACAAATTTTTGGCAGTCAGCAATACTAAAATATAAGCGCAAAAAAAAAAACACCTATCTTCTGAACTCTGGATCTACAGAAAGATGTTAGCAGAAAAAGAAACGAAGGCACTTACTGATTTCCAAGTAGCAACATTTTTTTCCACAAAAGTGAATATTGTGTCACACTGATCCAAAGGAAGACAATCCAAAACATCTCCCAACAATACAAAAGGTGTAGAGGCGGTACAAATACCTTCAAGTGGAGCACAAGCCAATTTAAAAGTTTAAAAAAAAACTGTACAGTAAAATAGCCCATGCAAAATAATTCTGAAGAATATCTTAATAGTACACTTAGTCACTCCTAACAAATTTTTAAGAGACAAGAAATGGAAGCAACCTAAAAGTCCCCAAATGGGACATGCTTAGGTAAATCTTGGTATGTGCACTCAATAATAATGATGATGATAATTCTTGATAACACTTCTAGAGCATTTACTATATGTCAGGCACACTAAGTGCTTTACGTATACTAACACATTTAATCCTTATAACCTTATGAGGCAGATAATATCACCTCCAGTTTACAGAATGGGAAAACTGAAACACAGAGAAGTTAAATAACTTGCCCAAGGCCATAGAGCCAGTAAGTGGTAGAGCTGGGATACGAACCCAGGCAGTCTGGCTCCACAGTCTGTTTTCTTCACCACTAAGCTATTCAAAAGAATATAATGCAGCCAATTAAAAACGATGGTTATGACGACTATAATAACTTGGAAAATGCTTATGATATAATGTTAAGTGAAAAAGGCAGGATTCAAAACTGTACGTATATTATGGTTACAACAATAAAGGTTTTTAAAAAGACTAGAGAAACTAAAAACATATACCAAAATGAATGGTAGTTTTTTAAAGTAGAGGAATTATGAATGATATTTTCCCTTTGCTCATTTCCAAATGTTCCATAATGTTGCTAAATATCTTTGTGATTTACCTTCAAAAAAGATAATAAAAAAGTCTGATACTGATTTCAACTAATAAACATTTAAAATAAAAGCACTGTTTCAGGGGAAAGAATGGTATAGTAAAAAGTTGTTATTTCAAAAGTCATTAACTAAAGCAATAAATTAAAACATTTTTTAAAGAAAAGGTCATTTGGACTAGCTAAACATATTTTCATCTCCCTGCTTATTCTATTTAAAGGTAACACTAACACTTCATTAAGTGTTTAAGAAAAGTAGCCTTTTAAGTGTGGTATGCAAAGAAAATATTTGGGGAGCACTGTAAGCCCCAAACACTGCAGTTAATATAGTATGTTCAAAAAAAGGAAGTAATATATCCAGCTCCACTCTGCACTGGTATGATCACATCTAGAATGTGATGTGAGGGAAATTGCCAAGAACCAGTGGGTGGCATAAAGAAGCAGATTGCAACTCAGTTTAAGAGAAACCTGACAAGACTATCTAATAGAAATCAAAACAGTAAGCCCCATCAACTGGCATAGATGCTAGATGACCACCTGCCACAGACATTACAGAAGGGAGAAGGAAAACCAGAGATGAGAGCAGACAACTGCTGAACTCCCTCACCACTGAAGGTTCTGAGATACTATATGCCCTGTTTGACCTAATGCCTGCTTTGAGAGGTATACTCCTGCCTGTAGTTCCAGCATAGTTTGACATAAATTAACTCGTTTAATTATATAAATTAAGAAAATTAGCTAGATTCCACTCCCACGATTCTGATTCAGTAAAACGAAGCTCAGGCTTTGCAATCTCATTTAAAAATAGAGATTCATGGATGACTCTGATGAACTGGACTATACTGTGATTCCCCCAGCATTTTCACAACCTGCGTGCACCCCAGCCTAGCACGCCCTCTTTGCTTCACCTTAACCTTGTCCATAGGTACTCTCTCTTCAGTTCCCAAGCACCTTGCTATGTTGATACTTCCATGATTTTGTATACAATGCTTTTTTCTGTCTATTCAGTCTTCTTACTCTCTACCACATGGTAATTCCTGCTCCATCTTTCAAAGCACACAGTAAATATCAGTATATCTAAAAAAACCTCCTGATACCTTTTAACAGGTCACCCCATCTACACTTCTGAAAAGCATAGTATAAATAAATTATAGCATTTATCATATCTTGTTTATTTTTAGGTAGACAACGAGCTTTCTGAGGGCAGGCATTTTTGTACTTTTTAACCAGGAGAGTGTCTGACACTAAACAGAAGCTCAATAAATATCTGCTGAGTTGAATTCAACAAAACATATTTATGGATAATTTGAAAACACGTCACATAAAGAATACAATAATAATCTCTCTCCAGAAGGACTTTTTCCCATCCAATTAAAAGAAAAAAGATCTAAACTCTTACCAGAAATCCTTATCTTTCTCAAATAAATGTCCTAAAAATAGACTTTGTACAAATTCAAGAGTTAAAAATATTACCCGTCTACAAGAGTAACACATTAAGGTAATCAATGAACTAAGCAGACTGCTGTTTGACAGAAACTAGGCAAGGAACAATCTACTGCAGCACCCATTCAAGTATGCTGAATGAATGAACATCTTGTATAAAAGTTAAATGTGTGAAGTTAGGATTTATGAATTATGCTTAAGTTCACAGAATGGGGGATGCCTGGGTGGCTCAGTTGGTTAAGCAGCTGCCTTCGGCTCAGGTCATGATCTCAGCGTCCTGGGATCGAGTCCCACATCGGGCACTCTGCTCAGGAGGGAGCCTGCTTCCCCCTCTCTCTCTGCCTGCCTCTCTGCCGACTTGTGATCTCTGTCAAATAAATAAATAAAATCTTAAAAAAAAAAAAAAGTTAAATATAAAAAAAAAAAAAAGTTCACAGAATGGCTTGCTGCTACACCAGCAAACCATTCTTACCTTGAATGGTCTAGTTTTTGTAGGAATAGGTATCAAAATAATAAATACATAAGCAATGCTTTGCACCTCACTGCTTCTTTCTGCAAATATTTAATGAGCTCCTACCATGTGTTAGGCACTATGTACTTCCTATATGCCTTTTTTATTCTTGAAATTATCCTCCACTGCCACTGCAACCATTTTAATAGTCCTCTACCTAGTATTTCTGCCAGCAGTCTCTCCCAATCTAACTCTTCCTCCATAGCTCCCTGTTAGCATGGTATACAAAGCCCTTTACAAATGACCCTAAGCTACTTCCCCTGTTTCCTTCCTCACCATTGTCATCATCCTCTCACCCTTCTGCTCCATCCAACTCTTCAGCCAGGCTGAACTTGCCTTTACATAGCTATGTATTTCCTTCTCTTTCTGCCTGACAAATCCATCAACCCTCACATCCCAGCTCTTGTTACAGCTTTCCTTCTAAGACTTTCCTGATTCCTTTAGAGTTTAGAAACTTCAACCACACTTCACAGTAATCATACCTCTGTAAAAAATTTACACATCCATTTCCTCCATTAGCCACTAAGCTCCTTGTAGGCAAGGATATGTTTTCTTTACCATTGAATCTTTCAGTCCTACCTCAGTACCAGGCACATAGTAGATGCTCAATAAATATTTACTGAATGAATGAAACAACTGGAGAACAAAGAAAGTGCCAAAATGTGTGCAGTATACTAGAGACGAGGAAGGGTGAGCTAATTTCATTGGGACAACTTCCTGGCAAAGGTGGTAGGCAGAACTTGAAAAATGAACAAAATCAAATAGATGGAGAGGTATAGGGAGAATAAGTTCTAAATAAAGCATGTCACGTCCTTGATTACTTTAGAAAAACAACACTGTACTTACCTTCAGTTACTCCCCCAATAGCAAGAGAAATAATAGCTAAAACGTTTTCACATGATGAGTGATTTATCTACCAACAGAAGAAAAAACAATTTGATTTAGGGGCCAGAGTCAAGACTAGTTTGGTAACAATAAAAACACATCCTCTGACATTAAAGCATAAGAAATAGAAGATAAATATATTTCTTATAGAAAACAAAATTACTTTCTAAGATGAAAATGCAAAAAATGACTAATAGTAATAGAATCATTAATTGTTAAAATAGAACCAATAAGTAATAAGGGTGACTATAAATAAAAGGTGATTCACTTAAAATCCAATGGTCTTAGGAAGACAGTTACATTAGCATGATGATGGCTACAAGCTAATCAAGTACAGAAGTGCTGAGGCCGTATCAATCAATGGCATAGGGCAAAGTCAGGGGCAGGGGAATTAATTGTATTGGTGCATCAATATGTCTAAGTAAAGGTTTTAATGGAAGGGAGATAGTACTTAGACTCTATAACATTATAGAAACTAGCATTTTTTGAGTGTTCATTATGTGTTGTTTTATACAACCTTGAAAGAATGTTATATTCCCTCTTACAAAGGAATCTGAGGCTCAGAAAAGCAAAGTAACTTGCCCAAGGCCTTCCAACATGTAAGTGACTAGGTCTGAAGAGGAGGACAAAAATAAGTTTTGATACAGAACTGTTCAAAAGAAAGGAACACTGTATTTGGCCATTAAAAAAGGATCTAGCTTCTTGGGACACAACCTTCACTTAACCAAGAATAAACTGCTGAAAGTTTTCCTTTCCTTTGGGTGCCCCTCTAATGGTAAATAAATTCAGAATTTTCAGGTTAAACTGAATTAAAGGTTAAACTTTTCTACTCAAGTTGGATAGACTCTGGTTATTTTTGTATGCTAACTGATGAGGCTACCACAGGAAAATGAGGACATGGAATCCCAGCTCCCTTGATGAACATCCTTGGACTAGATCTTTGATGCTACCAAAGAATGTGTCACTGTTTATAGAGCAATGTGAGAGCGCCCACCTTCAAATACAGTTCTTGCTCAGGAAAATCTCATAACAACTTTTCTTATATTCACTTGGAGAGAGCTCATTCATTAAACCAAACCCTTAAATTATACTTGTGTTGTCAAAATCTTAACTATTACATAATTCCTATGCTATGAGCAAATCAGCTTTCACAAAGTAGCAAGTTCACTGTAGAAAAAATAATCTTGTATAAATATCCACTGAGGATAAAAGCAATTTAAAAAATAACACTGATTAATTTGGCAACAAAATGTTAACAGTAAAGAAAAACATACTTACAATTTCTTCTTCTAGAACACCTCTGAAAGCTTGGTCAAGGGTACATTTTTTTTCATTTTCACTATTAAAAACAAAAGACACCTGAATTTTTCAAACAGCTTAAGGTAAAGTATAAAGATCTCAACAAGTGTATTTTATGGACATCAATGCCTTACCTGCCAGGTAATTGGCTGAAGGTACTCAACAATGGCTTGATATTTTTGTTGTTTAGGGCCTCTCTGGTAGACTTCTAGAAAAATAAAAATAGCATGTAAGTGGAAAGATTTTTGCTCATTATTTATTGAAAAACATCACTAATCAACAGTATGTCTAACTGGAAACACTTACACTTGGGAAAAAACTACATATCATTGTATCGGTAATTTTTATTCAAATGCCACTTAATGATACAGACTCTCATCACTTTAAACTTGATGAGAGCTTGCCAACTAGACTCTCTCATTCCAGGCTTTCCCTCCTACTATTTCTTTAAATATCACATTCATGAGCGTATTTTGCCTTTTTTTTTTTAAATTTTCCAAATGCTCTTATTTATAAGCTTTGGTTTTAAAATGTCATAGCTCCCTCTCAAGGTCCTTGATGTTATCTCCCTCAGTCTAACGAACCTTATTTCCCACTACCACCTAACACAGTCCCCACTGAGGTCTACCTACTTTTTTCATTATCTATCAAGTATTCACTCATTGTTCTTCCCACCTGCTCATGAAAATTCTATCCATTCTTCAAGACCCATTGCAAGCCCTCCCTTCTCTAGTTTGATCAACCCAGTCCCTGACACATAATCAACAAGGAATACTTGCTAATTGTCTTAGTCATAACTGAAAGCCAAAACAATAAAAAGGGGGGTTTGGCTCGTAGGTAGAGCATGTTACTCTTTTTTTTTTAAGATTTTATTTTATTCACCTGACAGAGAGAGAGCGATCACAAGCAGGCAGAGAGTCAGGCAGAGAGAGAGGGAAGCAGGCTCCCTGCTGAGCAGAGAGCCCGACTCGGGGCTCAATCCCAGGACCTTGACACTATGACCTGAGCCGAAGGCAGAGGCTCAACCCACTGAGCCACCCAGGTGCCCCGAGCATGTTACTCTTGACACTGGGGTTGTAAGTTCAAACCCCCCTTCAGGTGTAGGGATTATTTAAAAATAAAATCTTAAAAAAGAAATATGAAAGACAAAAATACTGCAAAGTAATTCATTCTGCGAAAATTCACATACACTTGGAAAGTCATCTCATTACCCCCAGGAGTTTGATTTACACTGGAAATGTCCTGACTCTGCCAAGAGTAGACTGTAATCTTGGGCATATCCCTTTACCTCTTTGTGCTTCAGTTTCCTCTTAAATAAGGGGGCTATGGCAGATGCTTATTACCAACAGCAGCAGTGGCATTACCTGGAAACTTATGAGAAATGCAGCTTTCAGGCTCCATTCCAGACCTACTGAACCAGAATCTCCAAGTGACTCCACTGCACACAGAATCTTAAGAGCCACTGCACCAGCTAGTCTCAATTCCCCTCAGGGACTAATATAATACTGGATATTTCTGGTAGTTATTCTTAGCAGAATTTCAGAGCACCAGGAATTACAGCAAAATACACAGAAAAAAAACGACTCTGAAGGCATAAACAAAATATAACCTGGTTAACAAACACACACACACACCCTCATTGTATGGAATTAAAAAATAACCTGCACACAATAAAACTTATTTTTTTTTAAAATTTATTTATTTGTCAGAGTGAGAGGGAGAGCAAGCGAGCGAGCACAGGCAGACAGAGTGGCAGGCAGAGGCAGAGGGAGAAGCAGGTTCCCTGCCGAGCAAGGAGCCCGATGCGGGACTCGATCCTAGGACGCTGGGATCATGACCCGAGCCGAAGGCAGAGGCCTCAACCCACTGAGACACCCAGGCGTCCCAAGAAAACTTTTTATTCTGGCTTTACTAGAACTAGGTAAGCACAATTAAATATTTGAGTAGTTGAATCATGACTCGAAATATTGGCGCAAATTCTGAAAAGAAATACAGGCAACCAACTCAGAACAGGGTTCTTCATGCTCTGATGGGCAACATAAAAAAAATACTGGGCCTGAAGTCAGAAACACCAGCGAAGTACATCGCCTTACATTTTGGGGGGTGTGTATGGGGTCTCAAGTTCTATCTCATCCACCAGCGTTAACAGAACTTTGCCTACTTCACTGTGCTATTCTGAGTTAAATCGAAGCTAACATGAAAACGCTGTGTAAGGCGTTTCTCCAACTGCTCAAACTACTCTTCCTCATTGTGTAAGAAGAATAAGATGACAGCCGGCAACAATTCCCAAGCTGATTTGTTTGCCTCTTCCTACTCAGGAGCTCCTTGTTAATCTCTTAGGAGTGAGATGTGGAGGGTTAAAGGGTGGTGAGTAAGGGGCCGGAACCACCACCTGGCAGGTTAAGAGGCAGAGCAGGAGCCAATTCTCTGGGCTAAAACCACAGGCGCCTTCACCCTGAAGCAATTTTGGAGACACCCGTCCGGCTAAGCGAGCACTGCAGAAGAGCTCGACCCCACCGGAGGCAGTCTGCGGATGAGTCCTCCACGCCGGTCACGAAGGCGCCCAGAACGCCGGGTTCAGAGACCTGCGAGCAGGACGGCGGCAGACAGCACAGGACGCACGGAAGAGGCAAGTAATGCGTCTTTCCCACCTCCCAGCCCCCGACGGGGCCAGGAGCCTACACCGCGCCATACACACCTCAGTTCCCGCTTTACCCCAGGGCAAAATTCGGGTATTTTCTGGGAGAGGAAGAAAAAGAGCCGGGTTAGAGCCCCACCCGCCCACCTTGTACTCACCGTAAACCGCGTCCGCGCTTCGGGCAAACTGAAAAGCGGCGGCGTCGGAGACATCTTCTCGGCTGCGCGTGCCCGCCACCGCGCTGCGGCGCCCGCGGATGACGTCAAGGGGAGCAACGAGATTGTGTCTCCGTGAGCGGCTAGAGCGGCCTGTGAGCCCAGGGGTGGGCCCGCTGGGAGCTGGGAGCTACTGTGGGAGATGAAGTTCAGCCGCCGTAGGAAGGCTGAGTCAACCACACCGTATTCAGTCCGGATTCGTGGAGAACCTTTGGGGTGACGGCATATGGGCGTCCTCGCCCTGTAAGCTCGGTGCTGCCTGGCGGGGAATAGGCCGCGACGCGCACGTGCTGTGATTTTCCTGATTGGGGAAGCTGGGTGAATGACGGCTAGTAAGGCTTGCTGAGTCGCTCGGGAAGGTAACCGCAGCCTGGGAATCGGGGCAGGTGGTTTATCAGGGAGTGCCCCAGGCTGGGGAAGTGATGGCAGTGCCGGTGATCTCCCGACTGCAGCCACTCTCCCCGAAGAAGTAGTCTTAGCTACTGCCTTGCTGAGCAGTTAGTTAGTGGACGGTATAGCTCATTGGGCTCTGTAGCTTAGGAGCAGTTCCCTCTGTGAAATAGAAATAATGCCTGTTTCACAGGACTGTGGAAAAGCGCAAATGAAATACTGAGAACAAATGTGGCTTCAGTGGGAATATGAGTATCATTATCAATATCTTGGTATCCATTAACTTTGCTGCACATAGAGGACTCGGCTGAAAGAGAAAGACTGAAGAGGAATGCAGTGCTCGGTGGGTTTGTTGTTGTTGTTGTTGTTTGTTTGTTTTTTTTATGGGTGGCACTGCGTCCAGGGTAGAGGCACCGGTTGCAAAACCCTTTCTCCTCGGCATCTTCCTCCCTTGTCTCCTCACTGGGAAGGCTAGACCGATGAAAAGCCAAGCGGCAGTTAACTTTCTCCGTTGGAATTATGCTGTGGGGGAAGCAACACTGACCTAAACGCTCTTATTCCCTTCCATGTGTACCTTCTTCCTCCATTGACGTCGAACAAGAATACAGGAAGCTTAACCAAAAGATAACTTTGCATAGTCTTGCCTTTAAGTGGGAATTGTAAACGATGGTGGCTACCCGAAGCATTACAGTCTTCTTTAGAATCAACAGAATCATTCAAGTTTGTATGACTTAAATTCCAAATTGGCTGAAAAACCTGGTATTAATTGATCTAATAGGTAGATGATGTAATAGGATTATTATTATATTACAGGAGATTATTAACTATCTGGATCACAACTAAGACCTGAAAGGTAAATAAATTTGTCTTTTTTTACAAGAATTCAAACAGAAGAAGAGCTGGAGTTTCTTGAATCATTCATCAACACCCAGTGACTTAGAATTCTATTTGCTTATTCAGCAAACATCTGTTAGGCACTTTGTATACAGTGGATAGTATTTGTTGAGTGAATAACAAATATTTGAACAAATAATGGAATGAACAGAGTACTATAGTTTAATTCTTTTTTGAGGAACTCAAGTTAACCCAAAAGAAATAACTAAGGTTATTATCATGACTAATTTAGATAATAGCTCCGATAAGTGATCAAAAGAGAGAATCAATACCATATGTAGTGGTCAAGGAGGCTTTGCAGAGAAGATAGACTGGATGAACTGGACCTTGAAGGATTCCAATAGATGTAATTGGGAGTAGCAAAGAATGAATAGGAGAAACCTTCCCAACGGAAGAAATGATATGAGCAGAAGTGTGGAAGAGAGAGGGTACAGTGAAAGATAGGCATTCATTTTGACTATAATATTGGGTTCTGCACGGAAAGAGGGCTGAAGAGTCCAGCTGGAACTCAGTTGTATTAATGTTTGAGGCCAAAGAATGTTATGGGGTTAAAAATGGCTTTTATGGGGCGCCCGAGTGGCTCAGTGGGTTAAGGCCTGTGCCTTCAGCTCGGGTCATGGTCCCCGGTCCCAGGATCGAGCCCCGAGTCAGACTCTCTGCTCTGCGGAGAGCCTGCTTCCTCCTCTCTCTGCCTACTTGTGATCTCTCTGTCAAATAAATAAAATCTTATTTAAAAAATGGCTTTTATAGGGGGTGCCTGGATGGCTCAGTTGGTTAAGTGTCTGCCTTTGGCTCAGGTCATGATTCCAAGGTCTTGGAATTGAGCCCCGCGTTGGGCTTCCTGCTCTGCAGGGAGCCTACTTCTCCCTCTCCCTGTGCCTACTGCTCCCCATGCTTGTGCTCTGTCAAATAAGTAAAAATCTTTTTTAAAAACAGATTTTATAGCAAGTTATTACTGGCAGTAAATTTTGGAGTGGAGAGAAATGAACAAGTTTTGCCGCTAATGAATGAAGCAACACCAAATGAAAGAGTATGGGAAAAAAGTAATCATCAGGTGACAAAGGGGACTTATTGTTTAATGGGTGCAGATTTTAGCTTGGGATGATGACAGAGTTCTAGAGATGGATAGTCATAATGATTACACAAAAATCTGAATTACTTAATGCCACTGTACACTTAAAAATTATTAAAATACTATATTTTATGTATATTGTACCACAATGAAAATTTAAAAAGAAAACCTGTTTTTAAAAATGTACCATTAAAAAAAATGCTCCATTACGACACTAGATAGCTTTAAAAAAGGCAAAAACATCAAAAACATTGGTGTGATCTTGAAAACTCAGAATAAGGTTATATTCAATAAGGCCAAGAAGTAGAGAATGCATTTTTGAAAGGTATGCATAAAAAACCACTATAGTAAAAATATTTTAGCATTTAGATCATGTAAATAAATATTTTATAATTCCAAATGCACTTGACTGTATTACCTCATTTGATCCTCTATATGATATTTTGAGGTGGGTAATACCATTATCCTACAATTATTTCATCCATGAGGAAGCAAACTTAAGGGCTCTTGATAGTTAGTCAGCAAAATAAGACCACCCAGGAGTTTTGATTCCAAATTTCATGCTCATTACACCAAATTATATTGTCACAGATAATGCTTAAGTTTTAGTATCTCCTTATGACACTTTCTTGTGGCATTTCTACTCTTTATAACCATATTCCATGTAGTTATATAATAGGAAAGAGGTTCCTCTGTCGTAGCTCACATGGCTAGAGAAAGCTAATTTGGGAATGGGGCCTACCTTTATTTCCAGAGCCTGTATTCTTCTCAAGTCTTAACTCTTGGATCATTACCAAGCCACGGGCCTAATTATTGTCCCATAAATTATTTCCTTATAGTCCACTAAGGGTGAGGATCATATTGTCATAACAAAACATTATGAGTTTTCAAAAGTATGTAATAACACTCAAAGGGCAGACATCCAGTGGCACATAACAACCTCACTTATAGTTAATGAGCACCTGTTTCTCTTAGTGAGGTAAGGTGGAACAGGGACTGCCTCCCTTAGCAAATACCCTCTAATGAGAATTGTAGGCTTGGTGGCTTAGATAAATTCAAAGCATTCACATCACGATTCCCCTTCTTTTCTTTGGTGTACTTTCACTGGGATTCAATTTATTGTTGGAATGATGACAGAAAAGGACCAAGGAGATAGCTTAGTCATTTGTACTCTTTATCCTCTAGTCTGGGCCTAAGGAAATGCTCACCAGCTACATTAGGATGTTGGATTGCCACTTTTGCTGGTTCATGTTCTGGATCCTAGCCATCTTTCCTTTTCTCTTTGTAACTTGAGTGGATTGAACCAGAACCGATGTTTGAGAGGAAAAACTGAGCAAAAAGAATGAGATTCCTGCATTTGAAGAGGAGTGGTACTGTAAAGTATAAAAATGGAAGAGGGATAGCACTTTGTACATATTTGGGACTTAATTTTTGTGGAAAAAGGAATTATATGGAAACTATATATGGCTACTGTATTTTTTAATAGGGTGATGGCAGTTTTCAAGCATTTTATATTGTTACTATTGTACTAGTCATTCAATACATATTTATTGTGTGCCTACTATCCACCAGGCACAAATACAGTATTATTGATTATATGTGTAGTATTTTATTAAATTTTAAGTACTGTAAATGTCCTTATCTAATGTACATTATAAAATCCTGTGTGGTAAGCTTGGTTGAAACACACAGATGAGCATAATTCAAGGTGAGAATAGAAGTGACAGAAATGGATGAATGGATGACTTCCTTTCCCTGGTAAGCCTACCTTCCCTCCAGGGTTTGGCAGAGATTTTGCATGAAATAGTACCATTGTTTGACTTGTTCCCCTTTCTTGTCCTGATTCATTCTCTCCCTCCCTTACTGGCTTCTCCCAACAACAGCTAAATGATTTGCCCACAAATTCTCACCTCTGTGCGCTTCTGAATGTTCTGGCTGTGGTAGTTTGTGTCTACCAAGAAGCAGACACCAGCACAGGATTAGCGTGCAAGCATTTGTTATGAAGGGAGCAGGAGCAGGCAGAAAAGCCTCTGCACCACAACGTGGGACTGATACCTGTGGAAGGAAAGAGGGAAGGAGGGAGGCATAGGTAGGAAGTTTCTGAGTGAAGTGCAGCTCCAAGAAAGGTCTGACTTTGCCAACGAGGAGTCCTCACGTCAAACTTCTTGTCAGAAGAGTCTTGCAGTTTTCTGGAATGAGCCTGAACTAGGACATCTGCCATGCTCAGTCATTGACTAGAAGCAGCCCTCCGAAAGTCTGGCCTCCATGCCAGTGTGGTGGATCCAGAAGTTCGCAGCGAGGGCTGTTAGTCATGTGTGCTCCCTACAGCAAAAAGATCTGAGTGGAACATTTTCAGGGCCACAACAAAATCCTAGGGTATTCATATAATCATGTTTTATTCGTTCATTTTTGGAAAATATTTTCATTTGTTTATTCTCAACAAATAAATATGAACAAGGCACTGTGAACAAAACAGAAGAGTTATTGACCTCATGGAGCTGTGATTCTGTGGGAGCAGATTTTTTTAAAAAGTGAATAAAAATGTAACAATTTCATTGTGTGATAAATGCCACGCAGGAAATTATAGCATCTACTGAGTGTGGTTGTGTGCTCCAATTCTAAGTGCTTTGCATCTGTGAACTCCCTCAATTTTCCCAGAAAACTTAGGAGGTTTATATTATTCCCAGTCTATAGGTGAAGAGCTTGAACAGCGCTGAAGTAACTTAGCCCATGGTCACTCAGAATCAAAGGAGTGTGAGACTCAGACAGAGAGTGCTTGAGCAGGATATAAATAAAGTTGTCAAAAAAGGCTTCTCTGAGGGAGTCATACGAAAGCCAAAACTTAAAGGATGGAAAGGCATTAGTTGTATTTTTGAGAGTGGGACTTGGAAGGGGAAGGTAAGAAAGAACATCCCAGGTAGAAGGAGCAGTGTGCGCAATGGCTCGTGTTAGGAAGGAGGTTAGCATATTTGAGAACTGAAAGGCGGCATCGTGGGAGCAGGATGGAAAGCAGTGGACAACGAGGTTGGAGACATGGACAGGGCCAGATTGTTCAGGACCTTGTATTTCACTGGAGTTTCATTCTCCTCTACGGCATACTCTAGCCTTCTGGAATCTCATTGAACACACAAAAGTTTGTTTTGAAAGTTCTCTATTGTTTGCATTAATTGTTTCAGAGAGTCCTTTGCTTTCGTTGATCACATTGCTTTCACTCTGTGGAGCATCTGATTTCCTTCATGTTACTGGTGATTTTTCATTATGGATTCATGTTTATAAATGAAGGTCAAGATGGCTCAGTTCTTAGAACTATCGCAGGGGCTGTTCAGCCCCTACGTTTCCCATTCCTGACTTGCCATTCCCACCACTCTTCACCCCATTCTTTTAACAAACAAAACAGTGGTGGGCGTATGATGGCTTAGCTAGTAGCAACTCTTTAAAGTGTTTCTTCTGTGTCTGTAAAATATGTCTGTCATTAGAGTTTTATAAACAACAGGGAAACCTACTCTGGTTAGTGTTTTGTAAAGTAATTTTTTGGAAGGGTATCCAGAAGTTAATACAACAAAGGCTAGAGATGAAGCTTGGGCAGGCCTCAATGGAAGCAAGACATACCATCAGTCTTGGGGCACCTGGGTGTCTCAGTTGGTTAAGCATCTGCCTTTGGCTTTGGTTGTGATCTTGGGTCCGGGGATTAAGCCCTACCCCAAGTTGGGCTCCCTGGCTGTGGGGGAGGGGGGCAGTGGTGCTGCTTCTCCCTCTCCCTCTGCCCTTCCTTTCTGCTACTGCTTGCTCTCTCTCAAAGAAATAAAATCTTAAATATATATACTGTCAGTCTTAAGATGCCCCTGCTAATGCCATCTTCAGTGGTTTGGCTCTGTTCCTGGTTTCTGTGGTCGGTAGACACTTGCCATCACGTCCCTGGACACTCACCACCACACCATGCTGCTGCAGCTGTCCCGCATCACCTCTAGTCCTCAAACTTTGCACCTCTTCCTCCAGGTTTGAGATCATGGCTGGGAGTATTTGAGTGGCTCTCCTCAGCTCTTCCGTTCATGTTCTAGCTTCCAGGGAAGAGGAAAAGTGAAAGCTGGCCCTCTTTGCTTTCAGCTTCAGTAGTGAGCCCCATTTGGGATTTCCCTTCAATTGGAAAGTGTCTTTGGATGCCAGACAGCCAGTGGGATGATATCCATTGGCCCTTCTGGCTGTCCAGTACAATTTTTGTCACCTCAGGGGCTGTGGTGAATTTTGAGCTAATGTTGCCATCTTCCTTATCACTTGGATTGAGCCCATCTGCTGAAAGAGCAAATGAGGCCAACACACAAAAACAGTGCTGAGAGCCAGGCTATAGGAAATGAAAAGACGAGGAGAAAGATGTTAATTGGGAAGGAGAGATGCAGTGAGGAGAGAGGATGGGAAAGTGCTGGGAAAAGATTAATTGCAGAAGAGTCGGAGCACTGCTTTTTTTCATGTCAGATGACTGCTTCAGTACTGTCTTCACACAAATAATTCCCTTTTATAATAGTTTAAGGCTGTTTGGAGTTGTATTTCTTTTAATTTGCTGTCAGACTGAATTAATGCAGGAGCTGAGGTAGGTCTCATGTACAACAGTTATTGTTTAGTTTTCTTTTTATTTCTCAATCCCACAAAGAGGAGGCAGGGCCACCCCTGCCCCGGATGTTGTGAATAGGGTGGATTGACTCCCAGAGGATCCAGTGCACTGGAGATTAGGATCCAGCAGGTGTGTGCCTTACTTGCCTCCCATGAGGTACAGGTGAAGTTTGTATTTGGATTTTTGCCTCAGAGCAGTGGTAGATCTTTTTTCTGGTTACACAGGCAAGTAGTAGGATGCCTCCTCTTAGGTAAGGCATGATCTGAATGGCTGGAGACATGAATATGAGCCTATCATTACATGAGCAGGAAGTGATCTCATAAATAGGATTCCTCTTCTGTGGTATTGCTGATGCTAAGACCCCAGTTTATCTTAACAGAGCTTGGGAAGTTTGGGAGAGGGATGGAAAAAGAGTGTTTGGGTTTGGCTTAACCCCCAAAGTAAGCCAACTCCTGTCCATATATATTATTTGAAATGTGATCCAGGGAAGCAGTTGAAGTAGGGAGAATCAAACAGAGGAGGAAAAGGCCATCACAAAGCTACCTTATAATTATCAGTCACTGCTGTAGGTGAATGGAGGTCCGTGGCGCTGGAATCTTTTGAGAAGCTGTACATAACGTGCCTCCAAATTGCCTGCCCAAAGAAATGGGAGGAAGGCATTTATGCACTGACTTTTAATCTCTAGTCCTCAAAGGCTGACTTACAGTCCATTGCTGTTGTGTATGCAGGAGCACATAGAGGGTTCCCACAGGGGTTCTTGAAATAGCGCAATACTGGAGAAACCTTGAGGCAGAAAAAGATGTATGATGCAGCCGAGGTGAATCACTGTGTGGAGCTGGCTGTCAGCAGTGACGAGAGTAAAAAGCAGGTCCAGGGGATAGGAGGCAGGACCAAGGATGTCAATATAAGGGAGAAAATGTGCTGAATTCTTAATCATACATAAGGGGAGCCAAAATAAAACTATTTAGTTGGGTCTTAGCCAAGTTAAAAAAATACATTAAATTATATAGATTTTAAAAACATAAATAATAACCTTTAGTAGAATCTAAGATAATATGTATACCCCCAGATCACTGGAGAAAATAATAAGAAAAAATTAAGTTCAAATTAACAAGAGTTAGAAGACTGGAAAACTACAAAATCTCATTCCTTCCCTTCCCCTCCCCCCCCATCTTCCTCTCTCTCCCCCTCTCCTGCTTCACCCCAAATGCTCTCGTGTGTGTGTGTGTGTGTGTGTGCGCTTAGATGGAGAAAGAGAATGAGCATATGTTTAAGTATATACACATGTATATCTAGTAAATTAAAAATTATGATGGTAGAGACAAAAACAGATACACATAAAAGGAGGGATGGATTGAGCCTGAAGTTCATACAATTTGGTCTTTAAGAAGAATAACACAAAATTAAAAATTTTGTAATTACAAAATTACAAATACAAAAATAGATATGAAGTGAATGTTTACTTGGAATGAGGGGAAAAAATGACAATCCATTACAGATGTCACAAAATCATGAAATTCAAAGTAACATTAACTACCCAATAATCCCTCCATAATGCTTTCTCCTACATTTTTGAGGCAATAAATCTGACAACTTTTTAAATTCTGGAAATTTTTTGTGAAACACAAGTTACCAAAACTGACAAAGAAATAAGACATATAAATAATGCTATTTCTGTTAAAGAAATTGAATGTGTAATAAAAATTTCCAGAGAACAAACTCCAGGTCTAGAGGGCTCCACTGGTAAATTTTATTATACAAGAAGTAATTTTACATCAAGATCTTTTAGAGAATGAACCACGAAAAGACATTTACCAACTTGTTTTATGAGCCTAGCATAATTTTGATTTCACAGCTTTAGAAGTACATTGTAAGAAAAAAAAATTACAGACTAATGTCCCTTATGAACTTAGATACAAAAGTCCTAAAAGAAACTCAAATCCAGCAATATATCAAAAGGTGAGTGAATACATCTTTAGCAAGTAAGGAATATAAGTTTGGTTTACTATTTGAAATATATTTATATTTCATAAATATATATAATAGTTTATATTTCTATTTCATATTCATATTTCATAAATATTTGAAATATGTATATATTTGGTTTAATATTTGAAATATATCACCATGTTATCAGAATAAAGGAGAAACACAAAACAAACTGAGGGTTGCCAGGGGTAGGGAGAGGGTGGTTGGGTTATGGACATTGGGGAAGGTATGTGCTATGGTGAGGGCTGTGAAGTGTGTAAACCTGGCAATTCACAGACCTGTATCCCTGGGGCTAATAATACATTATATGTTAATAAAAAATAAAAAATTTAGGAAAAGAATAAAGGAGGAAAAAAAGCGTCTTAATAGATATAGGAAAAATGATAAAACTCAACATCCATTCATAATTTTTTTAAAAATCCGCAAACTAGGAATAAAAAGAATATGTTCAATCTGATAAAAGGTGTTTTAAAAAATCTTCAGCTAACATAATAGTAAAATATGGAAATCTTTACCCCTAAAATCTGGGAGATAATGATGTTCATAGTCATCATTGTTATTCAACATTATAATGAAGTCCTAGCCAATGTATTAACACAAGGGAAAAAAAATGACAAAAGACAAGAATTCAAAAGGAAGAAATACAGGTGTCTTTATCTGCAAATGGCATGATTTTTTTAATGTAGGAAATTTAAAGGTATAAAAAAGTATATTAAAATGAACTATTAGTACTAATAAGTGAGTTTAGCAAGATTACAGGATATAAGATCAATCTAGTTTTGTTTCTTTGTAGTATTCTTAAGTTTGGAAAATAAAGCTTAAATACGATTTTTAATAGCATAAACCCCATCAAATACCTAGGAATGAATTTAATAAAAAATGTAAAAATTTTAAAACATTGCTGAGATAAAGAAGACATGAATAAATGAAAAGACGAATGATGTGGATGGATTTGGAAGATTCAGTACTGAAAAGGTATCAATTCTTTCCAAAATGGCCTTCCAAATTGATCACTTTGACCAATTGATGAATTGGTTCAGTAAAATCTTTTTTTTTAAAAGATTTTATTTATTTATTTGACAGACATCACAAGTAGGCAGAGAGGCAGGCAGAGAGAGAGAGGGGGAAGCAGGCTCCCCGCCGAGCAGAGAGCCCGATGTAGGGCTCGATCCCAGGACCCTGGGATCATGACCTGAGCCGAAGGCAGAGGCTTAACTCACTGAGCCATCCAGGCGCCCCGGTTCAGTAAAATCTTAATAAAAAATCCCAGCAAATATTTTGTAGAAATTGGTAAGCAGATTTTACCATTTACAAAGACATCCAAAGGATTTAAAGTGGCTAAGATGATCTTGAAGAACAAAAAGGAATTAAACGGCCAGATTTGGTGATTTTCTATAAAACTATTGTAATGATGTCAATAAAATAATAAGGATAAAAAAAGTAGACCAGAGAAACAGAAGAGAGTCGAAAAATAGACTCAGACAGTTGGCCACTTGATTTTTGACAAAGATGTAAATGGAATTGGAAATGGAAGGTTTTTAAGGTTTTATTTGTTTGAGAGAGTGCGAGTGGGAGAAGGAGCAGAGGGAGAGGGAAAGAATCTCAGGCAGACTCCATGCCAAGCATGTGGCCCAAGGTAGGGCCCATCCCAGGGCCCTGAGATCATGACTTGAGCCAAAACCAAGAGTTGGATGCTTAACAGACTGAGCCACCCAGGTGCCCTGGAAAAGGAGGACCTTTGAATGACTTTGAAATTAAGTGAAATAGAGAGTAGTAAAAACAATAGAAAAAAATCAATGAAACTAAGAGCTGGTTTTTTTAAGAGATAAAATTGACAAACCCTTAGCTGGACTAAAAAAAACCTCAACATCAAATTAATGAAAGAGAAGACATTGCAATCAATGTCATACGAATAAAAAGGATCATGAGATTATAATGAACAATTAGACACCACCAAGTCTGATAACCTATAAGAAATGAGTGAATTACTAGAAACATAAAATTTACCAAGAATGAATCATGAAGAAATAAAGTCTAATCAGACCTGTAACTAGTAAGGAGATTAAATCCATAATCAAAAAATCTCCCAATAAGCAAAATCCCAGGACCAGATGGTTTTACTGGTGAATTTTACCAAACATTTAAAGAATTAATGCCAATCCTCAAATTCTTCCAAATAATTGAAGAGGAGGGAACACTTCCATATGAGACCAACATTACCTTGATACCAAAACCAGAGAAAGATCCACAAGAAAGAAAACTACAGGTCAATATCCTTAATGAAGATAGATGCAAAAACCCACCATAAAATACAAACCAAATTCAATAGCACCAAAAGGATTATACACCATGACCAAGT
>PISX010008274.1:0-83155 GCA_004024625.1 Mellivora capensis | reverse complement strand
AGATGTGGTCCATATACACTATGGAGTATTATGCCTCCATCAGAAAGGATGAATACCCGACTTTTGTAGCAACATGGATGGGACTGGAAGAGATTATGCTGAGTGAAATAAGTCAAGCAGAGAGAGTCAATTATCATATGGTTTCACTTATTTGCGGAGCATAACAAATAACACAGAGGACATGGGGAGATGGAGAGGAAAGGGTGTTGAGGGAAATTGTGGGGGGAGATGAACCATGAGAGACTATGGACTCTGAAAAATAACCTGAGGGGTTTGAAGGGGTGGGGGGGTGGGAGGTTGGGGGAGCCTGGTGGTGGGTATTGTGGAGGGCACGCATTGCATGGAGCACTGGGTGTGGAGTAAACTTGTGATCTCTGTCTGTGAAAAAAATAAAATATTAAAAAAAATAAAAAATAAAAAATAAAAGCCTAAAAAAATAGTTCATCACATACTATATGTGGAAATATCGCAAAATTCAAGTGCCACATAACAATTTTTGTAAGTGACTTAGGTTTTATTTTCAACTGTGAATTTTAAACATAACTACTCTATGTATGAAAAGAACCAATATTCCCTTTTTCTTTACATAATACTTGTCATCCCCAAAATCATTTCTAATGAGAGCAACTCTCTTTTTCTTAAAAAAAAAAAAAAAAATAGTAGTCGTCTTCCTTATCCCTTTACTTTCAGCTTACTCAGCATTTACAGTTTACACTAATTCATTTGTGTGCCCTTCATTAAATGTGCACTGATTAGAGCAGCAGTTAAGTGCTGAGGAGCTCATCAAGGCATTTCATCTATTTTAGTATAATGAATCCACCAGGAGTATCAGCCATTTCCTGATCCGTGGTCTTCTGAGATGAAAACTACCACCCTTGGATCCACATTTTGAGGACCTGTCACTGAACTTAACCTTGGATAACAATGACCCTCAGTCTGGCTCCTAACCCAAGGGCAGTGCCTATATCCTTGAGGTTGATGGGGGAATGATGCCCATGAGGAGGGGGTGTATATCAATTCTTAAACTGTGGGCTCTCAGACTGTAACTGTCACAACAATCCCAACTTCAAAAGTATGAGCTGCTACTTCAAGCTCTCACTCTGTGTCTGGGTAGCATCTGCTTGACTCAACCCCAACCTGGATAGTCAAATTCTTTCATATGGACCCATTCTCAAAAAGCCCTAGTCAATATCAATAAAATACAAACCAAAGATCTCTCTTCTGCAAGGTTAAGTGCACACCAAAAGTGGGTCATGGATTTTGCCTTCATGGTCAGATAGTCTTAGGCTACAGCCATGTCCTAGCTGTGGGAATAAAGCAAGAATTGTAAAGGACAAATTTGGGCTCACCTAATTAAGGAACAATTCCTTTCCAGCAAAAAAAACATCCAGCCCCATGAGGAAATGGGTTTCTATTTGAGAAGTACCTCGATGGTCCCCTGCATGAGTGTGGAAGCATGATGCCTGCTTTTAGAGAGCAGTAGTTCCAGATCATTCTCACCAAGTTTTTGGATGCTATTTTTCTGCAACGATCACAACCCCCCAACTTGCTGATTTCTGCTACTGAACTCTCAGTTTTTAAGCTATCAAGCTTGTTTTTAAAAGATTTTTTTTATAACTTGGCCTTTTTTCTATACTTTCATATAATGTCCTTATTTTAAAATAGCACTCTTAAAGGTTTTGAGAATGAAAAATTTCAAAATGGTAAAAAGCAATTGCTTCAACTAAAAAAAGTAGTCCGGGTTATGTTCCATTTTATTTCCCTTTTCTTTATGCTCAAAAAAAAAAAAAAAAGGCGAGAACAAATAAAATGATACCAGTTGTAGTAGGAACACTTTGAAATCAGTAGCTAAAAAAATAGCCATATTTTCCACTGAAGGCCACAGCATATTTTAAAATGAGAAACTCTATAAAAGTGGTATTAGTATACTTGTGTTTCTCAACCAGGAAGACGTATAAATTCATGACAGGATGTTATGTTGAATAAGATGCCATAAAATAAAATAATATGAATACCTGCTTGAGTTTTGATTTCTAATCTCAAAATTCAACATGCTGATTTTATGGCTTCTCAGATATAGGCCTGGATCCTAGTATCTGGTTGTGAAGGTGTGAACATTTCTGATGGAGAAAATCTTCAATAGATAGGCTAAAATACCACCCTGAGTTTTACAAAGATCATTTGGCAAAGACAATTTATGAGTAGAGCCCACTTGAATTTTACTACATGGTTCCACAGTTGAAGTTTACAGAAGGGAATATGGCTTGCCAGAGAAAATATAGACTTGAATCACCAATCTTCTGTCTTCTATCTTCTTTGTTCCGTTCTATATTACTTAAGCTAATGGCCCCTAACTGCCAAGAGGAATCAAATAATTCATAATCCACAGAAAATCAGACACTCCGTTGATCCTCCGGGACCCCAGTAGGCAAATGTGACGCAGGTGGAAAGAAGAAGTAAGTTACTGAGGCAAACTGGCAATTCCTCCAACACGTGACAAACCATGGAAGCCATTCAGGCAATCACAGCTTTAGAAGGTCAAAATTCATTTTACATAAAACCAATTCAAAAATGCAAGAGCGGTAAGCTATGCTGATTAATTCAATTTCATACAGCACGCAAAACAAACATTCTTCTATATGCTTCATCACAGGGATCGGAGTACCCACTAAATTATTTCACAAACATAGACACCATACATATTCCTGGCATAGAAGCTCAACTTTCTCATACAGTCCAGCTCTCCCTTAGCAATAAAATTTGCATTATAGCTTGAAAAAATTAGGTAGCATAATGAGTTATATATATGAGATCTAGAACATTCTCAATTTCTTTTTGCTTATTCAGTAATATAGATGCCTAAGCCCCTATTACATAGAAGAAAGAGAGAGAGTTGGTGCAGGGGCCAGTGTTCTAGGATGACTAGGCTTTAAAAGCCCTAGTAATTAACTTAGGCTATTTATACCTGGGAATGTGGTGCCAACTGCTTGTCTTTGACAAACAGGTCCAAGGGCTTTCAAAACCTCACAGACAACTGCTCCTTCCCACCCGCATCTCATTATATCACTGATTGTATAAAACACAATCCCATCTATGACCCTGGTCCTTGCCCTTGGCAGAAAGGTATTGTGTTAGCTTTGCAGGATTTTCTTGTCCTATGTTCCATATTTTTCTCACCCATTGAAATCTCTGCTAAATAGACGTGTCTTATTTTTCTCTGATATCAGTCTCCCTCCATCATTCCTTTGATGGGACTTCTCATTTGCAGCTCCGTTGTCATAGTCCCTAAGAAACCTAATATCATTTCATAAAAATTCCTCTTGGTTTCCTTTAAGCCCCACAGTATGCTTTACCCCAGCTGCTCCCAAACTAATGAATCTTCTCAGTCTGACGGTTCCCTAGTCTCTCAGGCCTGGACAGGATTTTCAGAAGTTCAGACTGAAGCAATAGAGGCCATTTCACTGTACATTCCTGTTCAAAGAAAGGAAGTCTCCTGCATTTCATCATGTTGTTGGGAGGCTCCCAAGCTTGCAATGCATGTGTGAATTTTAGCTCTCCTTGCTGGTGCAGCAAGCTGACTCAGTTTCTAAATTCACTTCCAAAAGAACTTGTACTAAGTATAATGGCCTGATTCTGCTGTCATCTGTAAAAAAAACAAACAAAAAAAAAAAAAAAAACATGCCTATGGAACAGCTTATGCGCTCTTGGGTTTTTAGGATTTTTTTTCTACTGCTCATGGTCTTAACTAGGCTTTTTTAAAATTTTATATCTTGAATCTACTCTTCTTGGCCTGAGATGACAAGCGTCATTCCATAACTGACCTAATTAACCCTAAGCAGTTCCTTTCCACTGAGGATAGGATTCTGTACCAGCAGGAGGGAACAGAAGTGAAGGCCAAATTCCAGTTCAGTTTGCCAGGGACCTGCTGCTAGAAAGAACCAACCACACCCAGAACCAACCACGTCCTCCACCTGATGAAGTTTCTGAGGACTGACTCTAATTCCAGGGTTTTCCAGCAATTCAGGTGGCAGGTAGAGTGCAGGTTCTGAATTACATGCTTGTCGATTGGCATCCCAGCTGGACCTCTTACTCATTGTGGGGTCTTAGGCCAATTACTTAACCTTCCAGATCCTGGCCTGCCTCCAGGTTTGCAGTGAAGCAGAATAGATACTATGCATGCAAAGCGCTAGGTATTAGCTATTAGTACTTTTATCAGTAGGGCTTCAGAGAAGTGTTCATTGATTCTTGTTCACTTATTCAAAGATCCTGGTGTTTTACAGCATGTTGGGGTTAGAATAACTTCCTTTGTGTTTGAGTAACTTTCTTGAGTTTTCTTTAGGACCTTTATAATCAAGTACTTATTGCAAAATAAACCATATGGAAGAAAGGGAAAAAACTCTAACAGATGAAAAAATAATCCCTGTTACCCAGACAGTATTTTCTCCAGAATGCTGATTTTCTTTCGTTTTCCTTTTATTCAATCAATAGGAATTGTGTGCAGCAGCGTGCTCCACCCCTCAGAAAATCAAGAGAAGAGATAAATGGGTCTTTGACTCACAGAAGCTTCTAAACCAGACTTATGCACATGACTGTAGTCAGTATAGGATGGGCTATAATTGCCAGCAAATGAGAGTTGCAAATTAGGAGGGCCTAGTTTGGTGCTCTGAGCCATTCACTAATGGTTCAGCATTGACCAATATCAGTAATCATTTATATCCGATTACATCAGGTAGCATATGCCTGGGCACCACAAGATAACAATTTTCAAAATGTAAAAACTGATTGTTGCCAGCCACTAATACCAATAGGGCTGATGAGAGTTGTCATCTTGTTTTTATATTAATTAACGAAACAAAATAAAGGAAACATTTTACAAAAACATTTTACAAAAAACACACTAAATCCCAGAAGAGCTGCGGAGAGGGAGAGAGCTGGAGCAAGATGAATGGAATGAGGGTCATTTCCCCTCTGGGTGCCAGCAATTGCAGTAATTCACACATATTTGAGATCCTGTGATACTCTGACTTTCTGTTCCCGTGAATCAATCTTATCGGCAAGCTTCCCTCTGGGCCTTTCTCCAGCATTCACTTCTACAAAAGCACTTTCTTTTCCTAGATTCTTGTCATTGCTCCTGTCAACCGCTGATGAGAGCCGAGAGCCCAAGCGTAACCTGCCACCTATCTACCTAGAGCAGAGAACCAACTAGAAGGCTCAGAGAACACAATTTTTTTCTTCTCAGATAAGTACCTCTCCTTTGTTACTTTATCCTCATGTCTAGGAACTCTTATGTCTTGGGGGGGAAAAAAAAACAAAAACCTCTCTTAAGAACCTTTATATGAATACAGGCCAAGAAAATATTACCATTCACCAACCTGAGGGTATATTTAGTTATCATGGTACAAAGACAGAGAAAATCTGTGTTGGGTAGAAATTTCATTATCCTACCGGATATTAAAATCTTGATATCAAGGTTGTCAACATTGTGATAACAAATACAGGCCTAGAAGAGATTGCTTCTTGGAATGTATCTTAAAGATCATTTATAATTCGGTAATATCTCTACTACCCTGGCTGCTAATATTGATTAGCAGTCAACTACATTAATCAACTGCATACAGTGAAGAATTCAGAGAGAAACAAAAACTGAAGGGAAGCCAGAAGGAACATTTGCAGAACAGTTTCTACCAAAGGAAAAAATCACTTTGCTTTTCTTCAACTTCTGGTTTCTCTGTGACAGTAATAAAAAATGTATCCTTTTGGAAGGTGCATTTTCAATAGAGTAGAGAACTAGAGAACATATAGAGAACACGCTGGAAACTTACTGTAACAGTGAACTTGACCTCTACAGTCTGTTTAAAAATAAAATAAATTCAAAGGTTATGAGGAGATCCCTGGCTCCTTTACAGTAAGAAGCCCTTTGTGTTAAGACTTGAACTGTTGGATGGAACTTTGAAGATTCCTGTATGCATTTCCCATGCTACAGGGGCTGATGCCAATGTTACCCAAGGCCATGAGCCAGGATTTATAATGGTACGTGATGCTCCTAAACTCCCTAGGTTTGGGACCTGAACCTGTGAATGTAACACTCAGGCAAATGACCCAAGAGAAAGATCTGAAAGCACTTTGTTCTATTTATGTAAAAGAGTCAGGTGTGTTTCTTGGAGCGTCTGTTTCTAGAATGACTTCTATCCTGCCTTGCTGTGGACACAGCAATAGCCAGCAAACCCCAGGATATGAATGTGTGGATAATCTGGGAGATTATAATGGTTAGGTTGCCCACTTGGCAACCGGCTCAGTTTTGATTCCATGGTGCAACCTCAGACCAAGAAGCCACCAAATCAATGACAAGTGACTTGGCTGAACTCAAGGATGGCTGGTGCTTAAGTACCACTTGTTTAAGTGTTTCCAGTGCCAGGCCATATTTTATGCTTCTCTCTAGAAACAATTCTTGGGATTTCCAGAGAACCATTTGTGTCTAACTAGGCCATGGAAATGTTACTTTTAAAAAAGAAAAAAAAAAGGGGGGGGGAGGTGTTTTCCATTCAAAAAAATGAACAATAGAGTAATAGAGCCTAGTTGAGAAGGACTCTTGCAACAATTAACCTTAGTCTTAGGATATCTATATGTGCACATATAATCGATCCAGCCTGTGTGATACAGAAGTCAAGGAGAAGAACATTTGCCATTTCTCCTCTTACTTTGAATTTTCTAATCCTTTAGTCCAATTACCTCTCAAGACCCTATGCTTAGCAACTTGGACAGGCTGTTTCTCTTTTCTCTGTGGTTTGAAAGTGAAGTTAATAGCTTCTGTGAAAAAAGGTTAAAAGGAAGATTGTTCCCTTAGCAACAATAGGCTACTTATTTACATTCTGGTCCTTCTCAAAAATAACAATTCCATACTTCCCACCCATATATGCAACTATGAGTCAAGGAAAAGATGAACATTTATAAAATAAAAGGGTAAAGACCCTAGCAAGGCATTAGGTGAGAAGCTTTGTCTTTTAGCACAGAATTTTGACTGTAGCCTCAGAGATGAGAACACAAACTATAAGTAAAAGGATGATCAGTATCAAGCATGCTAAGAGGTTATTTAAATAAATTTTAAAAAATTATAAAGCCTGGTGATCTTAGCTCCCCTGTCCCCACCTCAAGCCAAGTAAGGAAGGCTTCCAGAGAACCACTCATAGACCATGGGGATGCTTTCTAAAACAGGAACATCTTTTAACAAGATCCTTGCCTATCTTCACAAATACTCGGGTCCTTTTCTACTTAAGGACCTGGAACAGTGTGAAGACAAATATCTTGAAAGACCGGATATGTGTGTCCCTGAGGTTAGAAACACAGAGACTGCTGCCCGATGCATACTTGAAGAAATTCTGAAGATAAGAAACTTGCTGGAGGAGCACCTGCATGGCTCAGTCAGTTGAGCATAGAACTCTTGATTTCAGCTCTGGTCATGATCTCAGGGTTGTGAGATTGAGCCCTGCATCCTGCTCTACCCTGGGCGTGGAGCCTGCTTAAGATTATCTCTCTCCCTCTCTCTCTGTCCCTTCCAACCCCTATGCACTCTCTTCTATGTCTCAAAAAAAAAAAAAGAAAGAAAGAAAGAAAGAAAGAGAGAGAGGGAGAGAGAGAGAGAGAAACTTCTTGGAGTTTCCTGCTAGCACAGTAAGCAGAGAGGATATACTGAAAGCAAAAAGTGAATAATTTACCTGTGGAAAGAGTAAAACCCACAGGTGTCAGCCAGGCTTGGTTTATCTTGAAAGGGACACTGTCTAAGAGATCTGCCAAGGAATGAGTTGATCCCAATAGAAAGTTGATCCCAACAGAAAGAGGCTCAACCCTCATAAGACAAAGGAGATTTTTTTTTCCTATTATAGCCAAGTAAACTGAAAAATCTGGACATAAGACTTTACATGAACACATGAAAGTGACTGAAAAAGCTACAAGATTATCAAAGATATCACCCTGGGAATATCATTAAGAAGGAACATTAACTTATTCTGTGGCTTTACTTTTATAAAAGTCCAGTTTGTTTGTTAAACTATCTTTCATGAGCTTATTCAGGAGGTTTCAAGAGACAATGAGAAATACAGATGTGCACAATACCCATTTAACAAAGAAAAAGAAAAAAGGAAGAGAAGAGGTAGCAGAAAGAGACTGAGAAGGAAAAAATAAGAAGAGGACGAGGCTGAGAAGGAACAAAGGAAAGAAAGAGTGGGAGGAAGAAAGGGAAGGGGAAGAACGGAAAGAATAGAGATTTACTCAGAGGAGACTGGTTTTTATGACACATCAAACTCAAATATCACAGGGGCAGGTGAAGGGCCAGTGAAAAATAGGTTGTTTACCAATTCATACCAAACAAGTTCTAGTCTGTTCATAAAACACATTACAACTGCCTTCAAAGTTGGTATTTCAGTAGAAAGTGAAATTAATTACTAGTAATTCATTGAATTACTCCCTGCTCTCTCTTTTGGATTACATTTGCTCCTAATTTAATATGCTATTCAGCCAATCAAGGAATGACTCTGAGTAGCACTGCTGGTCTGAAAGATACACTGTCATTCTTTTTCAATTTACATGATTAAATTTTTCAAAAGTTTTATTTTCATAATTTAGTCTCATGAACCAAAGAGGAAAAGAATCAAAAGTACTGGTGTTACAGTGACTTCTGTCCATCTCTCACCACCCCTAGGTCTCATTCTCAGATGTGATTTTCTTTTTTTCTCTCTAAGCCATTTCTTCTGTGGTAAACTCTCTTTTTCTAATATCATGCTTTATTTTTGCCTCTTCCTTTTTAAAATGCTAGACATTATTGATTTGCCATTGTCTCTTTTTCACACTACTAAAATACCATCCTTGACCCATCTTTCCACTGTAATTATATCACTATTTTAAATTAATCATTTTTGTTATTCACTTATATTAATACATATTAATATAAAATTAACATTAACTATGTTAATACATATTTTTCCTACCACACTAAGTATAAGTTCATAATTGCATTTTCCTTATTTAGTTTTTCTTCTGCCTTTCATTTAAAAAAAACTCTTAGTCTAGTTAGTCTTCATTTGTTTTCCAAATAGCTTGTTGGCATTCTCATAAACAATACACCCCTTCCCCAATATCTGCCTTTGTTTTGGAGGACTTGTCCATTCCAAATTGGACTGTTTCTTTCCTAGGCTTGCTGCACCCTGTCATTTTGGAACTTCTATTTGTTAATCCCCTAGGTTGGATTTATTGTTTCCAGAAGCTCATGTCTTCCTCCATTTTTTTGGTTTACTCCCTTGTGTCCTGAAGCACATCTTCAGCTTCCATTAAAAGATGCATGGCAGGAAGAAACTTCTAACTTCCTGCTCCATCATTTGCAGATAAAATTAACTTTAGGGAACAGGGGAACAAAGGATTTAATTATGCTTAAAGTATTCAAAAAGATACATAAAGTTTCTTGATGATAACTGACATATTAAACCTTGTAAACACCTTGCCTATGGATTTATTTCTAATATGATAATAAATTTCCTTATTGATCGAACCAGATTTTTGTTACTTATAACCACAAAGCTTCCTAACTTCTACATATCTCAGAAAGTGTCAGATGATTCAGGTACACATGGCTAAAGAGCAACAAATCTGTATGCCAGCGGTTACAAATTTTGTTCTAAGTAATAGTACTGTAGAGACTACATTGTCATAAAATAAAATTGATTTAGAAATAAAAATAAAATACATATTCAACACAGAAAGTAGACATTTAAAAGTACATTTATAAAGAATTCATTCTTAAAGAGGAACTCATAGTAGAAACTGCCATTAATTTAGGAGTGAGTGACAATTATGTACTACATAGACAAACTGATGGGATTCAGCCAAAATGGTACATATTGATAAGCTCTTAGTACTAAGTTCAGCTAATAAAAAATAAGAAAGTCTTGACTTCAAGAAGCTAGAAACAACATGCAAGTAGAAGTAAAGTAGAAGAAAAGAAATACTAAAGATGAGAACATATTTTAATGAAATAAAAAACATAGAACATCAATTAAAATCTGATTCTTAAAATAACTAATTAAAAAATACACTTCCTGCAAGATTACCAGGAAAAAAGGGGACAGAAATAAACATTATTAGCAACAAAAATGGGCATCAGATAGATCAAACCAGACCTAACAATCAAAAGAAGACAGTATGAAAAATTTATGCAAATTAATTATAAAATCTTAATGAGAATAACTTCTTAGAATCTATTTACATTCCAGCTCTTTAAAAAAAAAAACCTATAAAGTCCAACAATAACCGTTAAAGAAATTTAATGTTAAATTTAACGTTTAAAGATACAACTAAAAAAATCATAAACCAGTTTTACAGTTAAACTCCACTGTACGTATAAGGAACAAATAATTCCTATTTTATACAAGCTATGTCAGGAAATAGATAAAGCTCTTACCTGGCCTCAATCTGTACTAACGATTTCAAAGATGTAAGCAATTAAGTGGCACAGGACAAGCAGAAAAGTTGGTGATATACCTCCTGTTTATCACCCTGCAGCCCTCCTCCCCAGACCTACTTCTCTGGCCCAGGGCCTCTCTAAGGTCATACATACGCTATTACATCACCCAGCAGGGAGCATTTAGGTCATAAAACATCTCCACTAATACCCAGAACTATCTAGTTCCACAGTTTATGTTCATTCCCTATGCTTCACAAATCCATAGATGCCAGGTTCGTTTGCCATAAACCAGAGACATTTTGTTAAGAGCGCTTTTAAAATAAGGACTCTCCTCCTGGGGAGAGTCAGTCCATCCACCAGGACACAAAGTTACTAGCATGTTCCCAAAGATTTCTAAGGATCCAGCCACCTATCTTCCTTCCCTGGGAGAAGGAATGACAGCGCAGCTAACTCCTTTCTCCTCACTGGCCGTGCTGATTTTATGAGGTTAATACACTCTGATGGTCTAAACAGACAAAGACCAGACAAGAAAAGGAAAAACTGAGATCACATTGAGATCCTTTGTACGCAAATCCTAAAGATAATGTTAAGAATATTTCTCCTAAAGAGTAGCAAAATGAAAGTGCATTTATCCCAGAAATTCAAGATAATTCTATGTTAACAAATCCCACTTTAAAATTAGGGGCACCTGGGGGTTCAGTAGGTTGAAGCCTCTGTCTTCGGCTCAGGTCATGGTCTCAGGGTCCTGGGATCGAGCCCCACATCGGGCTCTCTGCTCAGCGGGGAGCCTGCTTCCCCCTCTTTCTCTCTGCCTGTCTCTCTGCCTACTTGTAATCTCTGTCAAATAAATAAATAAAATCTTTAAAAATAAATTTAAAAAATTAAAGAGAAAAATGTTATCTCAGACTCAGAAAAAGCATTTAATAAAAGTCTACACATGTTAAGCATGCAGCCAATAAAACAGTGACAAAATATATTTCTTTAGAAATCCTAACACATTGTTCCTTATATATGTGTTGTAAATATTTTAATTCAGTATTATTTAAAGTAATTTTATAAATTTCTAAAACCTTTGAGAAAAGAAAACCGAACTGATAAAAGACACAGTCAATTTACAGAAGAAATTTGAATGGCAAAAAAAAGAAAAAGAAAAAAGAAAAAAAAAGATGCTCAATCTCACTAATAATAAAAGAAATGCAAATTAAAATTGAGATAACATTGTTAAATATGAAAAAGCAAATCTGATCAGCTTGGCCATATTTAATAGAAATGAATATGTGCATACTTCCAAACCAGTAATTCTCTCTTCTAGTCTCTACTCTGAGCAAATGCTTTTACACCTGCACACAGAGACCTGCACAAGAATATCCATTGCAGCATTGGTGTAAATATTTGAAATTTGGGAAGAGTAGCAGAAAATAAATAATTTGTGGCAAATCCGAAATGAACCAATTACATCTATTCTGTCTAAATAGATTTTTTTTAGTACTGAATGAAAAAGTAAGTAACAAAAGGCTAGCAGCTGGATAATACTGCTCATATAAATGTGAAAACATGCAAAACAATATTTTTATTATTGATAGATTCATATTTATTAATGGCACAAAAAGATGCATGAGAATGATCAGCCCAAAATTCAGAAGATTTACCTTCAGGATGGAGAAAGGAAGAAAAAAATAAGATCAGAGGGGCTTCTCCTGTATTCCTGATACATATTTCTTAAAAATATCATAAGTAAATATGACAAAGGAGTTCTAATTGATAAAGCTGTTTTGTGGTTATTCAGGTGGACTTTTTATGATTTGTTATTCATTCTACTGATTTTAATGAAATAGTAAAAGGCTGACTGGCAGATCTGAGTCTGAACCCACAGTTTGCTGATTGCTGGGATTCACTGAAGGGCAAGGAGACCAGGAGCCAGGAGTCTGTGGTGCTCCGGGATTTCCAGATACCAAAACATGGAGATAATGTAGATGCCCAGTGACCGAGAAGTTGCAGGCAAATGGGGAAGGTGAATTGGGGATCTCGACTCACTAGCACCATATCTGATCTCCCCAAGCCTGAGATCTCGGGTGCTCTGGGATACACTGGGATCCTGTGGTCTTCTTACTGTGTCCATTGCCTGTCTCAAAGACTCTTACTTAGCTCTACTGGCTTTCCTCCCTCATCTGCTTTCCGTCTAAATTGCTCAGACTCAGACACTCCAATCAATTCACTTTGCCCCTGTAGGTTTATCCCCTTTTGTCTCTTTAGTATCTTTTTAATGGGGTCTTTGGAGAGAGAAAAGGTAATATATGTGATTAATCTGACAACCTTAACCTGAATAGATAATGAACCTGTGTGAAGAAAACAGCTAACAAGAGAGAAGTTTCCTACGGACTGAATGTATCCCCCACCCTCCAAGTTTATATGTAAGAATTCTAATCCCCAATGTGCTGATATTTGGAGATGGGGCCTTTGGGAGGGAACTAGGTCATGAGAATGCCCTTATGACAGGAGACACAAAAGAGCTTGCTGCCTCTCTCTCTCTCTGCCCTCTGCTGTTGAGGATACAAGGAGTAGACAGCTGTGTACATACCAGGAATGAGGACCTCACCAGACCCCAGATCTCCCAACACCTTGTTCTTGGGTTTCTTGCTTCCAGAACTGTGAGAAATCAATGTTTGGTATTCAAGTTACCTTGGAAATGACATTCTCTTAGAGAAGCCCAAGGAAACGAAGACAAGGATAACAGAACAATCCATATACATCTCCTGGGTGACCTGAACATGTTTTCAGGTCATTCTGCATGCACAAATTCATACATAAGATCCAATTACATAAAATCAATATGGAAAAATGAGAAATTTTCCTTGGAAACGTGTGCAGGTAATTTCCTGTACAATTCCAGTGTTTTTGCTCTTAGGTATCATAGACAAATATCCTGCTTTGGAGAAAAGTGTCCCAGTCAACCAAAGTGCCAGTCAACCGAGTAGCTCTCCATGAATCACCATGTACCACAGATGGAAACCTAAACATTGGTGTATATTTCATACCTAATTTTTTGTAATGCCGAAGAAATAGTTTGGCAGCAGAAACTATGAAACTTAGAGTTTCTAATCGTTCTTGAAATCTTTTAATACACTCAAAAGTAATCCAGGAGGACTTTTGAAAACAAACTCCTTTACCTTGGATTTTCTGACATATAAATGTACCTGCATAGGTGAGACATATTCAAGAGAAGAAACTGAAAAGGATAAAAAGATCATAGGCAGTAGCATGGGCATGATAAATACCTAGGAATATTTTTTGAATGTTGTGAAATATTGATAGTTGGAGAAAGAAGTTTCCACACACTGCTCAAAGTATAAAAAGCCAAGTTCTCTTGGCCCCATATGAACTTCAGAGAGATCCTTCACACTGTTTGGATAGCTGACCCCTGGTCTGGAAAACTGACTTCAGCCAGTATCAGTTGTCACATTGCTCACTGAAAAAACATTTTGGTTTTTGGCAGGTTTGGCATCCAAAATGTGAAGTGGTTGGTTTTCAGTTATGTCCTTCTCCCCCACCTACCTATCCCATACACACAAATAAGCAGTAAATTATCACAGAAAGAGCTTGTGTGTGTGTGGGTGGGTGGGTGTGTGTATGTTCAGAGCACGAGGTAGAATGAGCCAAACCTTTCAAATGCTGCAATTGTTCAATCATCTGGAAACAAATCATTTACATTCTCAGTTTAAGTAATGCAAACCCTCTCACCAGAAGATGACAAGTGGTTTGTGAACATTGTCTCTGACAAACACTACAAAATCACTCCCTGTTCAAGAATAAAAATATAGGGGCACCTGGGTGGCTCAGTGGGTTAAAGCCTCTGCCTTCGGCTCAGGTCATGATCCCAGGGTCCTGGGATCGAGGCCCCCATCGGGCTCTCTGCTCAGCGAGAAGCCTGCTTCCCCCCCCCTTTGCCTTCCTCTGTGCCTACTTGTGATCTCTGTCAAATAAATAAATAAAATCTTTTAAAAAAAAAAGAATAAAAATATATGCTGTACACAGGTCAAAAACCTTTCCGGCAATAGCAAAGCGCAGGGCTGAGCTAATTTCCACACCACACTTTATGTCTGTCCCCATACTAACTGGGCAACAGCCATGAGCTGATTATGTGGATTTTGCTGCTAGTTCTTCCCCACAAATTGCAAAGCATCACATCGCCAGAGACAGATTTGATTTCACATTACTTATGCTCAGCATGGTTTCCCCTGCATTCTTTGCTTAGATACCTTCATTTCAATCTCGAGGATTCTTTATGATCTTTCAGCATATATCTATCCATCACTACAGCCTCTCAGATATCACAGGACCTCTGCCAAAGGGTATGCTTTTGAAGAATTAACTTGCTCCATCTTTCAACATTTTCCAAGTCACTTATCTTGCATCCTAACACCAATGAGCATATGCTGTATCCAGACTGATGCGAGGTCTACCTATATCATCAGGTATGTTCACATCCCCCAAATACCTTCTACCCTGGGATTTCTGTCATTCATCATAATGGTAACAGAGGTTGAGGTGACACTCTCTCATTGTCTATTATCCCCACCTTTGCCAGCCCACATTCTTCCATCCCATTCTCCACATTCAGGATTAAGGCAGAGAACTTGGAGGACTATGGGAACATCACCTAGTTATTTTGGAGGACTGAAATCTACCCTGAATGGTACTTCAGTGTTGGAACTGGCAAGAAGCTAGACCCTAAATCCCTGGGTTAGGATTCTTCATAGAAACAGAACCAAATATATATTTTTTATATATTACATAATATTTACACACATATATGAGAGAGAGGGATTTATTATCAGGAACTGGATCCCATGATTATGGAGGCTGAGATGTTCCATGATCTATAGTCAGCAAGCTGGAGCCCCAAGAGAGCCAGTGGTATACAATCCAGTGTGAAAGCCAGGAGGCTTAAGACTCAAGAAGAGCTGATGTTTCAGTTCAAGTCTGAAGGCAGACAAAACACTCCTGTCCCAAATAATGCCTTCAGGCAAGAGGAGCAAGAGGAGCAGGAGTGGTGGTCAGGCCTTTTGTTTTATTCAACCTGAATGGTTGGGGGCCACCCACATTAGGGAAGGCAATCTGCTTCATTCAGTCTATAAACTCAAATGTTACTCTCATCAAAAAACTACTCACAGACAAGCCCAGAGCAACCTCTGACCAAGTATTTGGGTGCCCCATGGCCCAGCCAAGTTGACACGTGAACTTAACCATCATGCCTTAGTTTACAGTCGTAACTGTAAACCAGAATCAATGGAGAGCTTTCGAAGATCTTGATGTCAGGTCCGTACCCGAGACCAATTAAATCAGATACGATTTAATGAATATCCAGGGAATTGCAACGAAAGCCCAAAGCTGAGAAGGACTGTCAAAGGGATCACCCTAAGAAGATAAGTCTATCTTTTTTGCTATGTAATATATCATTTGCACCTAAGCAGATGAACATTCCCAGGGAGAACCATGTGAGGAAACAAGCTCCATGTGGAGCTTCTGTTTGTGCTACCCATTGCAGATGGCAGCAGAGATATCTAGCTTGTGGAAGTGGGAGTGGTTGAAAGGTGGAGTTGCTAAAGACAAACATCTGTTCCTGGTTCCTGTGGCGGTTGCAGTAGACTTGAGTTAAAAGCATTTATGTCTTGTGGTGATGCTGCATTGTTGACCGTTACTTCAATAGACCATAATTCTTAAGTGTTGCTCAGGAACCTTAGCCTTAATCTGCTTCTCTCGCTCTCCCAGTGATGAGGGGAGCTAATATCTTGACATAAAGTCCCTTTCTGTTTGCAGCCCACTGCCCTCACCAATTCACTCCTATGAATTCCAAGCTGGGATAAGTGCTACTCCTTCATGCTCCTAATATATCTTCCATTTCTGTGTCCTGAATATATCAATCATCAACTGCATCACACTGACAATATATATTTATAAATCTGTTCTTCCCACTAAGCTGTAAGCTGGCCTATCCATATGCCCATGTCATATTTATCTTTGAGTCTCCAGTGCCTCACCCAGTGACTGGTATACATAATGACCCCTCATCAACTACTTTTTCTGAATAGACTAAATATTCCTCTCTTACAGCACTTACCATAATCATCTCCTACATGGATCTCTGCCAGCCCCCTGTAAGCCCCAAGGATCATGGCAATTTGTTTCATCATTTTACCCCTACCACAACTCCTACAATTTGTAGAATTAAAGACAAATATTGTTTAAGTGATAACCCAGTGGGGGCACACTTTTAAAAATTCCTACATAGAGAAGACAATAATAAACAATAATAAATTAGGAGAAAATTCTCTTAAGACAAGGTCTTCCAGAACAAACAAATACTGAGCTTCAGTTTTGCACAGATTAAATTTATTAACATTTTTCTGAATGACTAAATGAATCAGCAAATCAATGAGCTCTGTGGTAAGTGCAAAGCTGACTAAGTTGGAGAGAGACAGTCTGAGTTTGAATCCTACTTACGGACACAATTCAGTCCACAGTACATGCTCATGGATTGTTAAAATGGCAATATTCCCCAAATTAATCTGCAGATTTAACATGATCCCTTTAAAACTATCACTTTTTTCTCCAGAAGTTCAGACAGACTGAAACTAAAATTCATATGGAAGTTCAAGAAAACCAGAATAATCAAAGTAATCTTGAAAAAGAAGTATGAGGTGGGAGAACTCATACTTCCCTATTTCAAAACTAACTCCAGATCTCCAGTACTCACAACTGTGTGGCACTGGCATTAGGACAGACATATAGACCAAAGGAATAGAACTGAGAGTCCAGAAATAAACCCTAACATTTATGGCCAACTTATTTTTGATAAAGGTGCCAAGAAAATGCAACTGGAGAGAGTGGAGGGTTTTCAACAAATGTCTGAGACAACTGAATATTCCTCTGCAAAAGAGTAACATTGGACCATTACCTTACACCATATCTATGGATCAAAGACCTAAATGTTAAAGCTAAAACTACAAAACTCTTAGAAGGAAACAGGTGCAAATCTCTGACCTACACAATATTTGGATGTGTCAGGCTCTGACCTCTTATAAGATACAACACTAAAAGCAAAAACAAGGAAAGAAAAATAAAGATGAAACCGGGCTTTGTCAAAATTAAAACATTTTGTGCCCCAAAACACATGATCATGAAAGCGAAAAGGCCACACACCACAGGGAAGAAAATACTGGAAAATCATTTATCTAATAAGGAACATGTATCCTGATTACATAAACAACTCTTAAAATTAAAAAAATTTAAAAGACGAGAAGATGTTTTGATTGGCAAGAGACTTCAATGGCTCTTTCTCCAAAGAAGATATATAAAATCACAAGGAAGGAGGAAAGGAAGGACATGTAGAAATTTGGTGTAGGGGGGACTAAATACGTGCGTTATCTTGACTGAGGTAATGATTTCATGTGTGTATACATTTGTTAAAAGAAAACAAATGATACACTTTTAATATGTGCCATTTATTGTATTTCAATTACTCATTAATAAAACTGCAAAAATATTTAGGCCCTGACAAGTTTGATTTACTAATCTTGAGTCTGTACTATCTGTCTTTTCTACCTTTTTTTTTTTTTTTTTGGTCCAAGAAGTACATTTTTAATGACTTCTTTATTTCCTTATTTTCTTTTCAAGGCTAAGTAGATACTGCAAAGCATATAAAATTTCTCATGAAACCCTCAGGAAAGGGATTAGGAAGAAGGAAAATCAGGGTTTCCTTTTGACACATAAGGTAGGGAGTACTCAGCTAATCACACAGCCTGTAAAATATGAAGGAACAGCCCAACCAGGGCAGGGCACGAGGTCATGGGAAGAGCACAGAGACATGGCGCAGTATACTTTCTCCCTCATCAGGGAAAATGTGGTGGATGGTGGCAGGTGTGGCAGACTGCATTTTCCAAAGATGGCCTCTTTCACTGTGATTTTGACACTCTTCACACTGAGAGGTGGGATCTATGTTGTTGGGCTGGCTTTTGGGGCAGATTTATTACAAGGGCTGAAGTAACAGTGTGACCTCTTGAGGCCAGATAGCAAATGATACAGCTTCTGCCTGGTTCTCTGGGGGCACTTGTTGCTGGAACCCAGGCGCTGTGCCGTGCAGAAGCTTAGACAGCCACATGGAGAATCAACGTTCCGGCCAACAGCCTCCGCAGAGATCTCAACTGACAGCAACATCAACTGCCAGTCATGTGAGTAAATATAATTTCAGTTCCCCAGCCATTGAATCTTCCCAACTCAAGCCCCAGATATTATGGAGCAGAGGCAAGCTGTCTCCATAGACCCCTTCTAGCTACCAAACCAGCAGAATACCTTAGCATAAAAAATGATTGCTTTCCATCTATATTCTTCCAGGTAATTTGTTAAACAGCACAGTAGCTGCAATGGGTGGCCAGACAACCATTTTCTTCTTTAATTTCCATCTGTAGGAATTGGTCCTTATTGTTGTTATTCTCAGACTGTTAAGATGCTTTCATTGGGAGGAAAACTCAAAATAACATGCTCTCTAGTGTGTTTCTGAAAAGGCTGTGACCGTGAAATCCATTGACAAGAGTGTGACTTCAATATATTGATGCTACGGCAATGAATATACATGGAAACCAAACTGGACACTTTCAATTAAAAATTCGGAACCATGCCCTCTATTAGTCAGGAATCCCTAAAATTAATTAATTAGTAAAGTGAATGACTGTTGGCCGTACGATAATTTTTATCAGTGCCACTATTTTATTAATTCCCACAGAAATAGAAATGGACAAAGCAGACCAAAAAGAAAATCAACATCCTTAGTTTCTGTGAAGTAAACATTCTAAAACAAACGTGACTTCATTTGCTCTAAAATGTTTTCTCTTTCTGGTTTTGTTCCAACTTCAGAATAATTCCAATATTACCAGCACAGGCAGCAGAGCTTGGCTGAAAGTCTAGAGATACCACTTGGGTTTTTCAGGTCGGTACAAAATCCCATATTCAGAAAGTGAAGCCAGGATCCGACATCTTGGTTCAATGTGAATATCTTGGGCAGCCGCTAAGTAGGAAGACAGCAGCAGGATGGCTCCGTTTCCTCTGGCTCTGTCCACTTCTCCACAGACACCTTCACAGCCAGTTTTCTGATGGGAATGGAAGCTGAAGGAGAAGTCCACTGAAGCAAATGGAGGCAGTCACTGGCAAATCCTAAGGCACATTCTCTTAGCTGGACACAATCCACCCAGGATAAATGATGCAGCTTTTTAGAATAAACTGGTTCACTCAGTTAAATTAACCTTTGGGCTAATGACTTCCCTAAGGCTCCCAATTGTTTCCCTGAACTGATGGAACTGACTGGCTATTTTGGTATTATACAAATCCATTACTCTCCGTACCTATCAAGCCATAAGATAAATGGTTTCATTTGAATGCATCTAGCCTTCCCAAGCTAACAGAAAGAAGGGCATCACAGTCCTTAAAACTGCCTATGCCAAGAATTATAAATGAAATTTTCAATATCCTTCTTCCTTGGCCAAAATAAATAAATAAAAATTAAAATGTGCTAAAAAGAGTACTAGGTAAGAGAGTGGATATATGGCTCAAATCATGTCATTGCCACCAACTAGCTCTAGGACCCAACAGAAAGCCTCCTCTTGTTCATTTTCGTGGTGCATCTGTGCTTCTAAGATACTTAACTGTGCCACTTTGGCTAAATAAATATGCTATTGCCTTAGCTTTAACAGATATTAGAATATCAAGTTACATCTGAAATTTTTTTGTTGTGATAATGTGAATCACAGGATTTTAGTTCCTGACCCAAGTAACAGAATGTCTAGGCTAAACAAATGTGCTTTTAGATTTTCCAACTCCCAGAGAAGCTGCTTACATTGGGTAAATCGCAGGAAGCCACACTGGAAAGCTAATTAAAACCCCAGAACTGGTTTTGGCTTTACTGCTATGACTACTGATCCCTATGGCTTTTTAGTTGCTGTTGGTTCTCCATTGCTTTGGGTTACATTTCTTGGCCCTTGTGATTTGTTTGGTCTGAAAGAGGAGAAGAGGAGAGGAGAAAATAAACTAATATTTACCAAATGAATAATATTTGTTGAGCTCCTAATCTCTTTCTGGAGAGGGGAAAAAGTGATATTGCAAGTTTTTCGTAAGAATTCTGTGGAAAAGAGATCATTTTCCCAAAGTCATCCAGGTCATAAGTAGTAGAACTGGGACTTGAACCCAGGCCTCTCTGGCCACAAAGTTCATTTTCCACTTTGTGTTACAGAATGACATTGGCAAAATTTGGGAACAAATGTTGACCTCAATGGTCTCCGTTCTTCAAAATTTGTCACCAACAAGATCATGTCTGGAGACCTAAATTGCAAATTATTGACATGTTTGATTGATTATATCAGCTCATTGATATGCTATACTGATCCCCAATAAAATAAAAATTGCTGTAGGAGAACAAGTAAGCAACTAATTATTCCCATTTCACTTTCATCTTTGTGTACATTTTATCAGACCTTTTCCAAATAAATGGATATTGGCAAAGGTCTGTATACTAGAAAATCTCTTTACCAAGTGATGAGGACACACAGATGTTCCTGGACTGAAGAACTCATGGTTTAGGGGGTGCAAACAGAAATACAAATCTTTGCTCTGCAAATGTTCACAACCAAAGGTCTGTAATAGAAGATTCTAGAAAGTGATAGGGATACAGAAATGAGTTAAAGAAGGTTTTAATTAAATGACAGCAGAAGTCATTGGAGGATTGGAATGGTTGTTGTCAGTTTCTTCATGAGAAGTCATTAGAGTGAAATTGTACTAGAGTCCCAATAAAAGATGTCCTTCTCAAATTGGGTATGTTGAGGGGAGTGTAACCAAGAGATGATTTACAAAGTAAGGGCAGAGACAGGGACCCACAAGTGATAATGCACTGACCCAGACTATTTACAGCAGTGCATCACTACCCCTAGACTTGGAAGAAGGAAAGAGTTGTGTGAACATGCAGACAGAAAGGGCCCTTGGACAGGAGCTGTGCCCTCAGTCTGGACATGCGGCCTGCTGTTGGTGACTGCACTTGAAGGAAGGCACAAAAATAAATACCTCAGCTTCACTCTCCTTATCGCTCCCATCTCCTGCTGGTGATTTCCAGTGGGCAGATCCAATGAGAAGCCAGAGATTGAAGGAACCAGTCTATGTAGTTTGAACAATCTAGGCTTCTAGAACAAAAAGGGGGTTGACTATGACTTGGGATGGGCCAACAGAGACTGTTCTGACAGGGAGGTAGGAATGTAATTTGTAAACATCCAGCATAGTAGTGAATAGTAGGACAGAGCCTTAGGTAGCAAAGCTTGGCCCTGAGCCCTAGCTTTACAACTGGTTAGAGCCACGTGGCGATTTTAGAAACAATGAGAAAGGATATGGCACTGTTGATTGCACACATGAAGCTGATAGTCCTATCTGCACAGCTCATGGAAAAGACTCCATCTTTTCAAGGGAACAATGTAGGGGAAATAATGACCCACTTCTATTTGGAGAAAGAACGATAATATATTTTAAAGTCCTTTATCAAAGGGAGAAGAGAATAATTCATCAGAAAGCTATGTTCCCACCATCTACATACGCACAGATAAAAGGGCTGCCAACCAAATTACCAGGGCTGAAAAGAATTTATGTAATCATTGCATTTTTTGAAAGCTAAAAATATACTTTCTCCTGAAACTAAAAGTAATAGAACAAAAACTTAAGGCAGAGAATCAGACTTTAGGGATTGTACCAGTTTCAGATGATGTCAGATTTAAGGTTTTATTATTTCACGGAATTAACTAGAATCAACCAGTGTTATACACAATCTAAAGTTCTTACATAATGTTTCACTCCATGAAGGGCCTTCTTGTTCATTATTTTTTCTTTACCACATAAGCATACTTGCAGAAATTTTGATGACTTAAGAAACTACTAAAATTCTAAGAAACTGCTAAAAACCTAGAATTTTTTAGAAATTTTGAGAAATGTGATTCCTGACAGGCACACTTCTTTCCATTTAGGGCTACCTCTGTTGAAAAACCACACCTTCTAATCAATGACCAAGACTATTCTGGAAGCTTAATTGCCTAATAAAATGAACCCAACATATCTGAGAAGACAGTCAGAAATTCATTTTCCTTCATAGTGGCCTGATAAGTCACACTGCAATGAGTATAGCACCATGTGGTCTCCAAGAAGATAGATTAAACCATCTTCCCATGACCTCTAAACTCCCCTGAATCAGGAAACCCTCTCCAGTCAAGTGTGAATCAGATGAGCCTTGTATAAATGCTTCAAGAGTATGTAAACACCCAGAAGAATTTAACCAATGTCTTGGACCAGCTGGGCTCAGTTAGGAAGGAAGGGGAAGGAACTCTCTCTCCTCTACTCTCTTTAAGCTTCTTTGGTGGATCTCCCTTTCCCACTCTGATATAGCCTATAATTTTTTAAGGTATTCTGGGTATTAATAAATAAATATTAATAAATGATTCATAGTGGGTTTTTAAATTTTCCATTTGTCATCTCATCATTAACTTCTCCTCTTCCCCACAGTTTAGAACTTATACACTCAAAACTGGGGTAGAAATTTTTTTCTCCTCCCTGAATGTACTCCACTAACCAAGAACTGGTTATGATTCCTCTAGGGTTGGGGCCAGAGAAGTTTTAAAAAGGTAAATGGACAGAAGGTCTTAGTGGAGTGGTTCTGTGGTGGCTGGGGTTGATATCCCCTGTGTGGAAGGAAGATGCTCAAATGGGGACTCTTCCTCCACGTGGCTGGAGGTAGCTGTGGGGCTGTGATCAAAGCCACGTTCTTAGCAAGTCCCACAAATGTAAGCTCCAACACTGGTCTTTATTTTTTATTTTTTTTAGCATTTTTTAAAAATTTCTTTTCAGCGTAACAGTATTCATTGTTTTTGCATCACACCCAGTGCTCCATGCAATACGTGCCCTCCTTAATACCCACCACCTGGCTCCCCTAACCTCCCACCCCCGCCCCTTCAAAACCCTCAGGTTGTTTTTCAGAGTCCATAGTCTCTCATGGTTCATCTCCCCTTCCAATTTCCCTCAACTCCCTTCTCCTCTCCATCTCCCCATGTCCTCCATGTTATTTGTTATGCTCCACAAAGAAGTGAAACCATATGATAATTGACTCTCTCTGCTTGACTTATTTCACTCAGCGTAATCTCTTCCAGTTGGGTCCATGTTGATACAAAAGTTGGGTATTCATCCTTTCTGAAAGAGGCATAATACTCCACACTGGTCTTTATTATGCATTATTCTCAGCTAAAAAACCTGAGACCAGAAAAGTCCCACTTAACATTCTTTTATATCATTAAAGCTACCTGTGTGCTGGGGATGGGAGGTGGATGGAAGTTGTAAGATGTCAAGATATAATGACAGCAGCTTTGCCCTTGACATCAGAACACCTGCTGGACTCCTTCCCTGTAATAGTTACTGGCTGCGTTAACCTGATCAAGTCAATGAACTTGTCTAAGCCTACTTTATCTATATTCTGTACTTGGTTGGATAACGACATCTCAAAGTTCTTTACCATATCTGGTATACTAGTTTCCTATGAAATTGTAACTGCAACTATTACATAGTCCCAAAGTATTAGAAATGTTTCAACCCACTTAGTAGGAGAGTTCCACAAAGTAACTCTCGGACATGTCAGAACTCACATCCCGGCAGATGAAGGACATGAAGCCATCAAGCTCAAGAGTCTGGAATTTGAGCTGTTTTCTAAAACCCCACTGCCTAGCATACCCTGCCCTCCCTTTACAAACATCTATTATCATCGGTATTTTCTTTTCCCATGCTTGGTCATATTTACATGGGTTTCTACCTGATACTTTTTAAAAAGTTATTTTCAAAAGATATCCAAACCAGATTCACAAAATAAAAATCTCCCATCTCAGGGATTCAAGCTCAGAAAATAGAAAACTTTGCGATATGCAGACACCATGGTTTTCTGACCTGAAGCTGTTGGTCAGTTCTTTTCCATCTGCCTCAATACCCAATTCTACCTTAATCCAATTATGATTCATTAATTATCAAAATAAGAGAAACAGTTTTTTTTAAAGATATTCTTTTTCATTGCTCATTTCAGGATCATCACAGAAAAAGGAAATAACTCAAAAAAGTAAATGAGAAAAGATAGGTATTAAAAGCGTTAAGAAAGTGCTAGGTAAATACCACCCTTAAGAGATAAGATCCTGGGGCGCCTGGGTGGCTCAGTAGGTTAAAGCCTCTGCCTTCAGCTTGGGTCATGATCCCAAGTCCTGGGATCGAGCCCCGAATCGGGCTCTCTGCTCAGCAGGGAGCCTGCTTCCTCTTCTCTCTCTGCCTGCCTCTCTGCCTACTTGTGATTTCTGTCTATCAAATAAATAAATAAAATCTAAAAAAAAAAAAGAGATAAGATCCCGCTATTAGGACTTTTGATTAAATCAGACTTTAGCTCATGTGGCTGGCTAGGTGTGTGCCATTCTAGAAGCACACCTACTATTAAATCTCAGTATTCCTCTGTAATGAAACAGATACTAGAAACATACTGGAAAAATTACCTAGCCATATAAATTCAGGCTACATTACATGCAAACTAGAGATAAATATACCAAACTACTGTCAAAAGAAGCTTTGTGGGTAATAGAAACCACTCAAAACCACCAAATTAGGAGTCATGGCCCATCTGTGTGACTTTGAGTAATTTATTTAACTTCTCTGGGCCACAAATGCCACCTTTTAAAATTTTCCAATCAACTTTTCCAATTTACCCAGTTGTTCCAACACCTTTCCTTTTAAAGTGCACTGGCATCTTTGTCAAAATCAACTGACCACATAAGCATTGGACTACTTCTAGGCTATTCTGTTGCTACTGTCATAATGTTTTGGTTGCCATAAGTTTTTGGTTTTGTTTTTTGGGGTGGTTTTTTTTTTTTGGAGATTTTACTTATTTGTCACAGAGAGAGCGGCACACAAGCAGGGGGAGAGGCAGAGGCACAGGAAGAAGCAGGCCCCTGCTGAGCTGAGAGCAGGGAGCCTGAAGCAGGGCTCTGTCCCAGGACCCTGGGATCCTGACCTTAGTGGAGGGCAGATACTTACACAACTGAGCGACCGAGGCGCCCCTGGTTGCCATAATTTAAAAGTCTCGAAATCAAGTACTACAAGTCCTCCAGCTCTATTATTTTGCAAGATTGTTTCGACTATTCTAGGTCATTTGCATTTCCTTAATATTTTAGAATCAGCTCGTCATCTTTGACCCCAAAATGCTGTATTTTGAATGCATTGAATGAAATTAGGGAGAATGGATGCCTTAGCAAATACTGAGTTTTCCAATCCATGAACAGCAATATTTCATAGTTTTCAGCAAAGCAATCTCGCACATTTTTCCTGCACATTTTTTGTTAAATTTATCTCTGAGAATTTTAAGATGTATGTTCTTGCAAATTTTTTTTTTAATTTTGCTTTCCAAATGTTTGTTATTATTTAGAGAGGTATATTTGACTTTTGCATATTGACCTTGTATCCTGAGAATTTGTTCATTCTACTTGTGATTTTGCATCTCCCTAGGGTTTTTTTTGTTTTGTTTTTTGTTTGGGATTTGTTTTTTTTTTTTACCATATGTAAACATGTCATTTGCAAATGAAAATAAGACAGTTTCATTTCTTGCTTTCTATTATTGGGTCTTTTATTCCTTTTTCTTGTTTTATTGCACTATGTTTGCAATACAATATGGAAAAGGAGTAATGAGAGCAGGTGTCCCTTGTCCTGTTCCAAAAAGTATTCAAGGTTCCCTTTCAAATTTTTTGTAGGTGCCTTTTTCCAGATTGAGAACATTTCCTTCTATTTCTAGTCTGCTGAAAATTTGTAATTATAAATAGGCTTTGAATTTTTCAAATGCCTTTCCTAAAATTTGAAACAATTTGAAATAATCATATAATTTTTTTTTCTTTCTCCCATTAATTCTTGGTTATAATGCATATTGGTTTCATTGGGCTGCAGACTGAGTGGCTTAAGTGACAGAAATTTATTTCCTCACAGTTCTGGAGACTAAACAGCCCAGATCAAGGTATCAGCAGATGCGCTTTCTTCTGCGGACCACGGAGGAAGGATCTGTTTCCAGTCTCTGTGGCTTGCACACGGTCATCTTCTTCTTGGATCATCACAGTAACTTCCTTCTGTGGATATCTGTGTCCAAATCTCATCTTACCAGGACATAAGTCACACTAGATTAGGGTTCCCCTAATGACCTCACTGTTACCTAATTACTTCTTTAGAGATCCTCACTCTAAATATATATACTCATGTTGTAAAGTACTGGGTATTAGGACTTCAACATATAAATTTGGTAATGGGACACAATGCAGCCCATAAACATGATGCATTATCCTTTTATATGTTGTTCCATTCTATTTGCTAACATTTGGTTAAGTATTTTTGCATTTATATTCATGAGGAATATTGGCCTATAATCGTAATTTCTTGGGCATCTGGGTGGCTCAGTTGATTAAGTGGCTGCCTTCCACTTATGTCATGATCCCAGAGTCCCAGGATCAAGTCCCACACTGGGCTCCCAACTCCATGGAGAGTCTGCTTCTCCCTCTGAACTTCTTCCCTCTCGTGCTCTCTCTCAGTCTCTCTCTCTCTCCAATCAATAAATAAAATCTGTTTTTTAATAAATAAAATCTTTTATAAAAAATCTTTATAATCATAATTTCTTAATTTCCTCATTAGGTGATCAGTCTATTCTTGTGGTGTAGCCAGTTCAGCTGCACTGGGGCATATGGAACTATCATATTTTGCTCAGCAAACAGTCTAATGACTACTGTCTTCTAGGATCTGAGATTCAAAAGCAAAGAAGACAAACCCTTTGTCCTCCAAGTGCTCACAACCTAACAGAGAAAATAAGAGACTTCAGATGACATCTAATCCAAAGAGTGAAGAAGAAGGCACAGCCAAGAACAAGCTCAGACTCCAGAAATATGAGGATAAAGGCATGAATATGTTTATAAACAAGAAAATAGAAGTCAAGGAGAAATTTCAAGGCACCAAAAGACTCCAATAAGTGGAACAGATGTAATGATGAAAGCAATGTAGAAACTTTGCAGCCTTGCTCATGGAGATTACACACCCCTGTGTCCATGTGTTTTGCCCACCTGTAATGTCCTCCACTACCTGCCTTTTGGACTGTAGAGCCCATATCAAAGACATTTAACCAAATTGTTCATTGCTGTGGCAACAATACATTTGTAAAACTACCCTGTTCACAATTTTACATATATCCCAGTGTTTCCTTATGATATCTATATATTGGTAAGTCCATATTTTATTATGGTTGGAAGCACCTGCTCTTTATTAGCTTAATGTACTAGGTAATCAAATTGGTTGGAGTTAACAGTGTTTCAAAGTTCAGTACAGTCCTGACAGTTAGTAAGAGAGCAAGATATCTGGTAATGCAAACCATGCTCCAGGAAATAGCTGCTTGAGGCACAGCATCTGTCTGCCAAGTGTGAGATGGCAGCAATGGCTTATAGGAAATGGAAATAGATTGTCAGATCTCAATGTGCCATCCTATGAGATGGGTGTCTGGTTCATTGTGTCTTCTTTTAAATGCGATTACTTGGAGAACACAGCTGAGGAAAACTCAAAGCAATTCTATCTTGCAACAGAGTCTTAGCCAGGGAAATTAATTTGATATCAGGAATCATTATCCAGAGACTGGCTCCCAGGATCTTTCTCTGTTCACCAGACTATTAGGTTTTAAGTGACTGGCCTAATATGCCACAGTGTCTGCCTTATCTGACCTAGACTTCCGTGGTCTGGAAGGGTGACTCTATCTTCCAAATGTCTATCATCTATAGGCAAGAAGACTCAGGCCTAGGGTGGCCTAAACTGTGTAAATGGCTGCAATGACAGTCACAGAACATCTGGTTCTCTATCAGCTTCATCACTAACCAGCTGTCTCATATTGAGACAGACACTTACAATCTCTATTAAACTGTTTTCTACTCGAGAGGAATTCCCATGTTATAAACACCTCCTAGAAAAGTATAGAGGTGTTTATAGGATAGCACTCTAGCCAGATATATTTGACCAGAGATGGGCTGGTTTTGGGGGGGTTTTTGTTTGCTTGTTTCATGAAATATTGCTTGAGATGATGACAACTCCTTAGGATACTGATTTGGGAAATGCTAGCCTATCCATGACACTAACCTATCTATAAACAATGTGCCTGATTCATCAGTTACCTATATGTAGTAATATGTATATTCATAAAGCAAGACTGGATCAGGAAGGACTCAGGGATCCCAACTTCAAGGGCCTGGCTACTGATTCTTCTGCTTGAAGAATAAATAGGGAAATATGTAAATGTCATTCTTTCCAGAATTTTTAGATATGGGGATTACCATGAATGAGAGCAAGCAAAATCGTTTCTATTCAACTTGGGAGATCCCCACAGAGGACAAAGACAGAGGCTGTACTTCTTTGAAGATGCATAATGAGATGATGGATGGAACAAGGACTTGAGGCTCAGGAAGACCTGGGTGAAAGCTTTACTCTGTCACTCAGGCTAGCTGTGGAGGAGGTATGCTTCTGGATGAGGGCATGCCTCGAGGCAGGAGTATGACCTAATACAGGCCTAACAGATTCGTACAAGTTAGCCAAGAGAAGAAAGAGGGGACATTCAAGGCCAAAGGAACAACAGAGTTGAAGGCCCATGGAGAGAGTGTGGCATGTCTGAGATCCCTGAGCAGCTTGGTGTGGTGTGAGGATAGAGCTGAGGGAGGGAAGTGGGGACACACAAAGCTGGAGAGGTGAACAGATGCTGACAGGCTATAGACGGTTGGGTTTCATCCCAAGGGCAACGGTCCAGTGGAGGGAAATGACCTAAGTAAAGACGTGGTCAGGGAAGGAAATGACTAGGTTCTCTGTGTGTGTCATTAGATCCCAGGAAAAGAGAGGGCCAAGTCAAGAATGGCGTCCAGGTTTCTGGGTTAGGAAGTTGGGTAAATGGAAGCAAAAGCTGGAATGTAGACGATGAGGCCACAAAACAAAGCTGAGATCAAAGCCCAGTATCGCCATCAGATTCCAAAGCGACAGCTGCTTGTGGCGATGGTAACAGAATGAATTGCAAATAAACCAACAGTCCTTTCAGCTGCATGAAAACAGCAGCAGCTCATCAATAACGAAATGAGAAGACAAATGCTCACCCCCCGTGCCATATTGAGTGTCACTCAAATTAAACAATTTAGATAATGGAGTGAGGTTGGAATCCTTCTACGAGACTCCGGCCCAGGCCAGCCATCTAGAAAATATTTGTGGCATTATGGGATATTTTAAAAGCCAAATGTCTGCTTTGCTTTCTTAGCACGAGAAATTTGACGAGCCTGGAAAAGTTCAGTTCCACCAGCCAGAGTGTTGCAATACCCACTGGGTAGAAGTCACTGAAGGCAAAAGAAAACTTCCAGGCACTGATTGTTAGGTGAGTAATAAATAGTCCAAGGGAGGACTCTAAGAGCTTCCAAATAGAACATCGTAGTGGCCCTGGTGGTGACTATAGTTTCAACTGGGTGTCAGTGTTAATGAGAAAGCAAGTTTCTTAAAGCCTTTGTTTATTTGTTTATAAAGTAGCGGTTTAAACAGTTTGGAGGTTAAGAGCTCAGAAGGCCCTCCGCCTTCCTGTGCAGAAGTCCTGGCTTGTGTGTTTCAGGGAAGGAGGGAGCACGATGGAAAGCTAGAACCTGGAGCGGGCCCACCTCCCCAATTACTGCACATGCCTATTTGGCGAAAAGGTAGAATCAGGCTAGATACATGTGTTGCAGCCTTATTCAGAGTCTGCACACAGCTGCTAAAAGGTTTGGCTTCTCTCTTTTCCTTCACCCATAATTCTACCATATGCGTTGGGTTTTGATGTCCTTGAGATTCCATTATATTTTTTATTTCTCCCACTTGAAGACCTAAGATGTCACCAGGACTTTTAAAATGTGGGCTTCTGGGACGCCTGGGTGGCTCAGTTGGTTAAGCGGCCGCCTTCGGCTCAGGTCATGATCTCAGCGTCCTGGGATCGAGTCCCACATCGGGCTCCTTGCTCGGCAGGGAGCCTGCTATCCCTCTACCTCTGCCTGCCACTCTGTCTGCCTGTGCTCGCTCTCTCTCTCTCTCTCTCCCTCTCTCTCTGACAAATAAATAAAATTTAAAAAATAAATAAATAAATAAATAAATAATAAAATAAAATGTGGGCTCCTATTATCATCACCCCTTATCATCAAGTCACATTCAGGCATCCGTCTTGAGCCGGCTCTGCAAACTTACCTCCTCCCAGCAGCTACCAGCCAAGCTACCTTCAGCTACAGGGGCATCAAGGCTGAACAGAATGAGTTTTTCTGGAGTTGGAACATCTTCAGGGAGGATCCTGGCTCCTTGTAGCAGACATTAATTAGACGTGGACTCATACTGAGGACACATTCCTTGTGAATCACGTTGAGCAAGTTACTAGAAAATGTACTTACATATTATGTTGCTTTTTGGAAAAATTAAATGGTACAGCCTAACTGAGATGCAATATTTAATAATAATATGTAGAGTTCCACACGTAACTTTTATCCAGTGATTTGACAGATTTCTTTCCCTCACCAGCCACTCCCACATGAGATGTCCTCTACTGCATCTGATAAGCAGACTCATAAAAAATTCTAATCATAGGATATGAGGAAGTGGCATTATTTCTAATGCCTCAGCAGTAAACCTCAATGAAACCATCAACCCTTCAGTAATTCTTGCTCCCTGAAAAACATGAAGCTGGCAATAAATCCAAAGGCAAAGGCCAAATCTACATTAGCAAACTGAAGCAGAGAATTAGAGCAATTATTTAAATAATTTATCATGAGCCCGGGATAGGTAGCTGAATTGCTTAAATGAATATTTCAGGGGGAAAATGCATTTTTGGTAAAAGGCCTTTGAAGACTCTCTTGGCTCATTGCACATAGATCAGGAAAATCATTATAATGATGAAGTCTATGTGTACATGGAAGGTACCCCCTGCTGGAGTTTTGCTTTGAAAATGCAAAACTATTCAAATATGTGATTTAGAATCTTTGGCATTTGGCTTAAAAAAAAAATTTAAAAACCCAAAAAACAAAACCGAGGAGGACCAAATAATGATTTGCTTACTTGGGATTCGGTCCTATCCATCATTCTTTCCTAAGTTCCATAACGTAATGGCTCAGAGAAACTTCTGGTTATAATTTCCTTCCTGCACTCAGCTCTAGGTGAGCCCAAGGTCATCACTTACCCACTGCAGGAGAGAGAGGGAATTTTAAAAGATGCCAAGATGAGATGTTCCTCTGCTTTCTTCGGTGCTAACAAATCTCAGAAGGAAGGTTTTCATTGATCTAGCTTTGCCTAACTCTGTTCCTATATCCCAGTCACACAGGAGGATTGGTGTCATGCCCTCCAAACTGGCCAGGAGGATACAGGACAGGGAAACAAGCTCTCTTTCTAAGCAAGGGATGCTTGAGAGCCTTGCAACAAAACCTGTGGCTTGGGGACCAGCAGCATCAGCATCACTGGGGAGCTTGCTAGAAATGCTGAGTCTTGGGCCCCACCCAGACCCATTGATTCAGAAGCCGAACCAGCTCCCCAGGGGACAAACATTTGAAAGCACTGATCTTGATGACACAGTGGGTCAAAGGGAGCAGGGGGAACAACTTGAGTAAATTGGCAAAGGTAGAAGAAAGGGGAGAATGGATGACAGACAGCTACAGAGCGCAGACCCCAGAGGCCCAAGAAAAAGCAAAAGCAATGTGAACATTGTGAACAAGGCTACTGAATTGTGAACCGGAGCCTTGCGCCTGCTCTGTTTCCAGCTGCACATCAGCAACTGGGGGTCACAGGTGTCAATTATGGCCACAAAGTGCTCAGAGTCCTGGCGGCGAACCATCATCCTAAGAGGAAACCCTGCAGGGATGCCTGGGTGGCTCAGTCGTTAGGTGTTGGCCTTCAGCTCCGGTCATGATCCAAGGGTCCTGGGATCAAGACCTACATCGGTCTCCCTGCTCAGCAGGAAGCCTGCTTCTCCCTCTCCCTCTGTCCCTGCTTGTGTTCCCTCTCTCACTGTCTCTCTCTCTCTCTCTAATAAATAAATAATCTTTAAAAAAAAAAAAAAAAAAGAAGAAGAGGAGGCCCTGGGGCCCTGTTGATGGCTTCCTTCCCCAAAGGCAGGCGCTGTATAAAGAGGACACCAGTCCCCTGGAATTCACCAGAAATGGGGAGGTGGGCAGGGGCAAGTTGAGTATCAAATGAGAAGGTCTCATTTTAAAAATGTGCTCAACTGAGTCGTTCATGACGGAAACACACTGTTTCCGCAGTATGTATTGGGTTAGCTTTTATTTGAACAGGTTATGGCTGCCATTAATTTAATCATTTTATTGACTGATTTTGCAAAGCTTGCATCCTGAGGCTCCTTTTTTTTTTTCTTTTAAAGAGGACGTGCACTTCAGAATGAATGTATAGATTCCACATGTGGCTGAAACCAATTTCCTCTTGGTTTGTCCTCAGAAAAGATGGAAAGCAGCTGGCCGGCTTCTTCCACAAGTCCTTTAAGAGCACGACTGCATCACATGAATGCCCTCCTTCCCAGCCGGAAGAACTCCAAGCCCACCAGCATCATCAACAATGGCCATTTGTTGAGCACCAGCTCAAAATAATAATGACGCACCATGTCCTTGTCTCAGAACCCCATAACAGACCCAAGTTCCCACTGGGTTCTAGTCGCTCCTCCAAACAGTCCTTCATCCAACTTCTCTTTTTCTCAGTTTACCCACTCTTAAGAAAGGTAACAAGACCAACTGCCCTTGGCTGCATGCAATCATTATTTTAAGGATCAAATGATCCTCCCTCATGGGAGAGATGTATGGATGGAAGGGGGCATTATTGCTGTGGAGCCTTTGTTTTCATCTGGAACTTCTTCAGGCCCTCCACAGATATTCCCAAGCAGGCAATAGAAGCAGCTGATGAGCAGGTGGTCTGACTAGGGAGATCTTCCAGCTGCTGCACTGGGCTGATGGAGATAATACAGCCCCCTCTGAGGTACTGCTACCAACCCCCACTTCTCCTGGCTTATCTACACAGAGCCACGCCACACACACACACATGGGGCTTTCCCTCCTTCAGTGAATTACACCCTCTTGCTCATTAGTAAACTTGTCAAATTCCATAGTTAATTCCAATCCCATCCTTCACACTGTTGGACACACACACACACACACACACACACACACACACACCCCAACTGGAGCTGTCAGCAAGTCATCCCCAGAGCCCTATGGGGATCACATTGCTCAAACTCTGTCAATCACTTCTTTTAGCCACTAAGAGCAAGAGTTTAACTTGTTTGAACGTCAAATGTCTTGGTGGAGTCTGAGTACATTTGAATATACCCAATCAATAATTCAAAAACTAAAAGATCAAATTCTAGATTTCAGGGAACCAATGTGGTGCCATAGATCCAATATAAAGTTTCTGAAATAGTACCTGCCTCTCCTTTGGCCTCTTTGCCAGGTCTTTTCCACACAATATTATTTAGTCCTGATGGTGGCATTGTAAGATAAATATCAATATCCCAATTCTGTATATAAGGAAAGAGAGGACTGCAAGCGGAATGACTTGTCCCAAGTCATGAAGTTACTTGGAAAAACTCCAGTTCCAATCCAGGCCTCCCATTTCCAAGTCCAGGTGCTTCCCATGATGCCACAGTTACCATCAGTTACCAACGTGGAAGAAATATTTGCCGTGCTCTTCATGGAGAGCCTTGCCTCTATTAAATCCAGGAGCTCTGTAAAAGCATCTTGAGATGCTTCAAGAGGAGTGTCACTTGCTTGATTTAGCCAAATATCTATTTTCCTGTCACTACTTACTTCATAAGGGTGCACAACACAGGAAGTCCTGACGGCAAAGATTTAGAGTGCTCATTTTAAATGACTAAGAGTTATTTCATGTTTGGCAGGGACTAGTACGTTTTGTCAGCCTGAAAGAATTTTTGGCTAACAGGTTTTGCTCGGATCCACAGTTGTTAACTATTAGAGATGTCTGAAATAACATTTAGATTGGGCTGGTTGAAATGTGTCACTGATGACTGGGGTCAATCGAAAGTAAGAATCTCCAGTCCTATGACACCACTAGTGTCCAAAAGTAAAGGAGCATTTAATTTTCTCTGACCCCTCAGGGCACATATTTCTGGTTGTGAACTAACCTTTCTGTTCTAAAGAGGAGCTATGTGGACCATACCATTCTGGTTTAGAATCTCCATCCTGTTGAAGCATTTATCATTACAAGAGAAAGCCAAATAGAAATTTCATTCAACTATTGGCAACTAAGACCTTTTCTTAGTTGAAACTAAGAAAAGTTTGAAACTTTTCTTGAAAGAAAATTTGAAAGAAAAGTTGAAACTAAGAACAGTGACCTTTTCATTTCTTTTTCACATAAAGAAATCTGGAGGCAGGCAATGTAGGGTTTATCTGGCAGTTCTCCCATGTCACTGACAACCCAGGATCCTTCTTTCTACCAACCTTTGCATATGATATGGCTTCCATTGTTAATATGGTTGCTTGGCCCTGCCAAGAAACAGCCTGCTAAGGTTCCAGTCAGTGTTTCCACATTCTGAGGAAGCAGGAGGAAGGAGAAAGGGCAAAAGAGGACCTAACAGCTGTCTGTAGCCTCCTTAAGAAGCTGTCTCAGATGTTCTATACAAAGCTTCCCAGCTTCAAGAGAAGTCAACGTTGTATCTTCTAGTTCTCAGCCTGTAAAGACTAAAATTTCTTACTAAAGAAGAAAGAATGGATGGATATTCAATAGTGGATTAAGATTCTCTGCCAGTTACCAAGAAGTAAAAGGCTCACTGTTCATCTGGAACCTTCTTTGGGTGGATTAAAATGATGGATTCATAAGCTTTTAGAAATATCAACTAGTCCAACATCTGCATTTTAAGATGATGCAATGAAGGGCCAGAAAAGTCCTTGGATTTGGCTGATACAGCAGAGACAGGGGGTTTTAGAGCCTGTAATAGAAATTCTGGAAATTCTGCCTCAGGAATTCTAAACCAAAGTGGGTTTGACCACACCACACATCCTTACAAGGCTAGGCCTTACAGCTCTCTGTGTTGGTTAGTGTGTCTATACATACTACTCCTTTCTTCCCTGAGAAACAAGATACAGAAGTCAAGCAGATCCCATTGTATTGCCTATAAGGTGACTTGTTACTGTATATTGTTTCTGTTCTTTTCTGGTCTGTTACCTTTAGGCTCTCTCTTTGCCTGGAGGACCCCTTCCAATATTTCTTGTAGGGCTGATTTGGTGATCACAAATTCTTTTAGTTTCTGTTTGTCCTAGAAACTTTTTATGTCTCCTTCTATTTTCAATGACAGCCTAGCTGGATATAGTATTCTTGGTTGCATATTTTTCTCCATTAGTGCCCTGAATATATCACGCCAGTCCTTTCTGGCCTTCCAGGTCTTTGTGGATAGGTCTGCTGCCAATCTAATATTTCTACCACTGAAGGTTACAGACCTCTTGTCCTGAGCTGCTTTCAGGATTTTCTCTTTGTCTCTGAGATTTGTAAGTTTTACTATTAGATGTCAGGGTATTGACCTACTACTATTGATTTGGGGGGGTTCTCTGTGCCTCCTGAATTTTTATGCTTGTTTCCTCTCCCTAACTAGGGAAGTTCTCTGCTAATTTGTTCTAATATACCTTCTGCCCTTCTCTCTCTTTCTTCTTCTGGGATACCAATTATTCTAATATTGTTTTGCTTTATGGTATCACTTATCTCTCAAATTCTTCCCTCATGATCCAGTAGTTATCTCTCTTTTCCTTGGCTTCTTAATTCTCCATTGATTAGTTTTCTCTATCACCAATTCTCTCTTCTGCCTCATTTATCTAGCAATAAGAGCCTCCATTTTTTATTGCACCTCATTAATAGCTTTTTAAATTTCTACTTCATCAGATTTTATTTCTCCTGGAAGGGATTCTCTAGTATCTTCTATGCATTTTTTTAAAGTATACCTAGTATCTTTATAACTGTCATTATGAACTCTAGTTCCACCATCTTACTAATGTCCATGTTGATTAGGTCCCTGACAGTCCATATTGCTTCTTATTCTTTTGAGGTGAGTTTTTCCATTTTGTCATTTTGTCCAAAGAAGAATAGGTGAATGAGAGAACAAAATGCTAAAAGGGTAATGATGACCCCAGAAAAATATACACTAGACAAATCTGAAGAGACCCAAAACCAGGGGGGGAAGAATTAAAAAAAAAAAAAAGAATATTATCAGGTTGGTGAATAGAACAGGGCCAGGGCCACATACTAGGTTTTGTGTGTATTTTGGTCTATTAGAAGAAACTGCCTCCCAAAATTTAAAGAAGAAAGACTTACATATATATACAAAAACAAGGGTAAATACAATGAAGGGATCAAATATGACTATAAAAATGAAAATTCAGGGGCACCTTGATGGCTCAATGTGTTAAGCCTCTGCCTTCAGCTCAGGTCATGATCCCAGAGTCTGGGATCGAGCCCTGCATCGGGCTCTCTGCTCAGCAGGGAACCTGCTTCCCCCTCTCTCTCTGCCTGCCTCTCTGCCTACTTGTGATCTCTGTCTGTCAAATAAATAAATAAAATCTTAAAAAAAGAAAAAGAAAAAGAAAATTCAAAAAGATTTTAAAAAAGGAATTGGTAAGATAAGAAGTTGGTTGAAAAAAGAAAGAGGAAAATTTAAAAAAAAAAAAAAAGAATATGTGATATCCAAATGGCTAACAGATACATGAAAAAGTGCTGTACATCACTCCGCATCAGGGAAATACAAATCAGAACCACAATGAGAAACCACCTCACACTAGTAAGAATGGCTAAAATTAATAAGTTGGGAAATGACAGATGTTGGTGAGGATACAGAGAAAGAAGAACCTCCTACACTGTTGATGGGAATGCAAGCTGGTGCAGCCACTCTGGAAAACAGTATGGGGGGATTCCTCAAAAAGCAGAAAATAGAGATACCCTACAACCCAGCAATTGTACTACTGGGTATTTACCCTAAAGATACAAATGTAGTGATCAAAAGGGACACATGCACCCAAATGTTTATAGCAGCAATGTCCACAATAACCAAACTATGGAAAGAGCCTAGATGTCTATAGACAGATGAAAGGATAAATAAGATGTGGTATATGTATACACACACAATGGGATATTATGCAGCCATCAAAAAAAGAAATCTTGCCATTTGCAATGACATGGATGGAATGAGAGGGTATTATGCTAAATAAAATAAGTCAATCAGAGAAAGACAATTATCATGTGATCTCACAGATATGAGGAATTTGAGAAACAAGACAGAGGATAATAGAGGAAGAAACGAAAACATGAAACAAGACAAAACTAGAGAGTGGGATAAACCATCAGGGACTCTTTTTTTTTTTTTTTTTTTTTTTTGACAGACTGAGATCACAAGTAGGCAAAGAGGCAGGCAGAGAGAGAGGAGGAAGAAGGATCCCTGCTGAGCAGAGAGCCCGATGCGGGGCTCGATCCCAGGACTCTGGGATCATGACCTGAGCCAAAAGCAGAGGCTTAACCCACTGAGCCACCCAGGTGCCCCACCACCAGGGACTCTTAATCTCAGGAAACAAACTGAGGGTTTCTGGAGGGGGTTGGGAGTGGGAGGGATGGTGTGGCTGGGTGATGGACATTAGGAGGGTATGTGCTATGGTGAGTGCTGTGAATTGTGTAAGACTGATGAATCACAGACCTGTGCCCCTGAAACAAATAATACATTATATGTTAATTTAAAAAATAAAATTTAAAAAAGAGTTTCCTTTTGCTCTTCAGTCCACCATGCTTATCCACTATTTTCATCTGCTCACACATAGCACCACACACTGAATGGCTTAAACAACATTTATTTTACACTTCTGGAGGCTAGTTGTCTGAGATCAGGCTGCCAGCATGGTCAGGTTCTTGGTGAGAATTCTCTTCCTGGTTTCATCTTTTATGGACTTTCCTTGGTGTGAGCACATAGGGAGAAATCTTGTGTTTCTTTTTCTTTTTATAAGGGCATTAATCCCATCAAGGAGGCTACATCCCCCTGACCTAATTTAACACTAATCATCTCCCAAAGACCCCACTTTCAAATTCCATCACCATGGGTATTAAAGCTTCAACATATGAATTGAGGGCGTGGGAGGTGGTACACAACTTTCCATCCATAGCATCTACCCAGTCATGAGCCTCTACCATAAGGCAGCCTCTCAAGTGAGGACGGGGTGAGGGTACAGAAGGTACCAGAATCATGCCGCTATGGGAAGACTGACTCTGACAAGAAAGGCCTGAGCCAAGTATGCTCTGTTCCTTCGGCCAGTGAGAGAAATCTCTCCTCCACCCTTGCAGGGAGAAAGGGGGGCAAGGAAAGACCAGAAGTCATCTTCCAATGGTTTCCTCCAAATATAACTTCCTCCACATTAGACCAAAGAAAAAGGACGTCCCCCTCAACACCTGCAATCTCCTTCATGTTTCCTCCCAGAAGATTCTACTGAGCTACCTGTGTATGGCCTCACTACCTTCTTAGGATACTGACTGTGAGGTTGGGTACAAAGGAGTCCAGAAAGAAAGGCACAAAAAAAGTTAAGAGACTTGTTCCAAGTCACACAGCAAGTTGGGGACAAAGCTGAAACCTGGACCCACATATCTAGCCCCACTTTCTGGAAACTCTCTACTTGGCTACCTGTCCATAGAATCTTCTGGTCTGTGAAAACAACTGTCTACTCACCAGACCATCTGAAGCATTTGGAATGGCTCCTGAGGCTTTTGCTGCATTTAATTCAGTGCCCCTTGCAGTGAGCCAAAAATCTCCAAGGGTAAGGGATACTCAGCCTTTATGGAACTAGGCTGTGCACCGGAGAATTCACTCAACCACTCAAAAAACATTTTTAATCACCTTCCAGGTGCCAGGCTGTTACTGGAATAAAGTAAGAGAAGACATCCTAGCCAGAAGTCTGGTGGGGAAGCAGAGAAGAAGACAGTCTCTGGAGTGACAAGGGCAATGACAGATAGGTGCAAGGGCACTAACTAGGGGAGGGACAGACTTTCAGAGCAGGAGCACATAAAGGAAGAAGATCGTGTCTCCTTTTCTTTTTTCTTAAGATTTTATTTATTTGATTTTATTTATTTATTTGTTTCTCTCTTGACAGAGAGATAAACAGTGAGAGAGGGAACATAAGCAGGGGGAGTGGGAGCCTGACTCCGGACTTGATCCCAGGACCCTGTGATCATGACCTGAGTCAAAGACAGATGCTTAACAACTGAGCCACTCAGGTATCTTGTGCTGAAGCACAAGATAAAAGACAGTGTGGCAGGAGGGATGGAAGGAAAAGAACTTTCCTAGGGACAGTGCAGGTGGAGGCTACACCTATTTAAGCAAAACATGAAGGGTCCCTCAAGGTGATAAAGCCACCACTGGTGTCCTCAGGGGCACTGGTCACTTGACTAAGCCTAGAAGCATTCTATTTTAAAATTATCCTTCTGATCTCCTTTCAGCAGTTCCAATTCCTGTGGTAAAACATTACCGCCAACATCAACATCCCCCCCACTGATATAATGATTCCTCACCAAACAGTTTCCTTTTATGTGGATGGAGATACACACTGAGGAATGTAGCTTACGTGCTTCCTTCAGAGGGAGCTTCTATTTGCCCTTTCAGTGTCTTCGCTTATACTCTGTAGCTCTGACTCCCTTCTGAGGTCCACCAAGTTTAATTTGGAAGTATGTTCAAAAAGACCTGGCACTCTCAGGAGCAGGTCACTGAGCAGATGGAATTGGAAAACAGTGGTGCTTCCTTCTTAGTCTCCACTCCAGGTTTAAAGTCCTATAAAGGACTTTATCCAGTTCACAAACTTAAAGCCACACCTCTTTTGTTTTAAAAGCCATATTTTCCAGGACCTCGGGGAAGAAGATGCCTGTTCTGCTGCACCCAGCCCTCCCTCTCCTGACCCTCCTTAGCAGCCCCTGAGACATGATCACAGTCCCCGGACTCCCTGGAAATCACTGATCTCTGTGCTGGGTGGTGAGCCCAGCCAGCACCCAGCCACTGCAACTGTACTCCAAGACCCCAGAGTTCTCAGCTAAGAGCAACCAGCCCGGGCCCCCAGCAGGCGGTTTGGTAATGCTCTTGCAATCCCAGCCCAAGAGATGGAAACACAGGATCCTGCTCACCTAGTCTTAGGCAAACTTTGTCTAAAAATAGCAAATTCAATGCAACTAACCATTCCCTCTATAATATGGTTTCCACACCTTCTCGCTTCCTTGAGAGTTTTCTCCTGGATGTTTTTCAGTTTGCCAGAATCAAAGAAAAACTAAAATTGAAGAATGTAATTTATTGTCTTTAAGATCTTGTTTATTTGACAGAGAGAGACAGCAAATGAGAGAGAGAGAGCGCGCGCACAAGCAGGAGGAGCAGCAGAGGGAGAGGGAGAAGCAGGATCTCCAATGAGCAGGGAGCCTGATGTGGGGCTCGATCCCATCACCCTGAGATCATGACTCGAGCCAAAGGCAAACACTTAACAACTGAGCTACTCAGGTGCCCCTGAAGAATATAATTTATTACTGGTGGACAGAATTATAAGGTCTTATGTCTTTTCTTTCTTTCACTTTTTTTTTTTTTTTTTTTTTTTTGGTAGGAGAGACTTGGAAGACAAAACTTTAGTGACTGCTTCCAATGTCCTGGGCATTTCATGTATATTACATCTTCTAATCTTTATGTAGCATGTAAGAGGAGGCTAGAGGGGCAGTAAGAGAGAAAGTTTTCCTCTGTTGATTTCTCTCTTTGACAGAAAAATCAACAAACGATGAAACAAAAAAGCAGTACTCAGGCCTGGGGGTTTCTTGGGGATCAACAGCCTTCCAGCTCAGGATTCTGTTATCACTAGATGATCACCCTTGCTCTGTGGTCAAAGGAGCACTCCGGGGCACCTGAGTGGCTCAGTGGTTTAGCCTCTGCCTTCAGCTCAGGTCATGATCCCAGGGTCCTGGGATGGAGCCCTGCATTGGGTTCTCTGCTCAGTGGGGAGCCTGCTTCCCTTCTCTCTCTCTCTGCCTGCCTCTGCCTACTTGTGATCTCTATCTGTCAAATAAATAAATAAAATCTTAAAAAAAAAAAAAAAGGAAGCATTCCTTCCGGGTGGTAATATTGAGGAAGAAAAGAAGAAGAGAAAGGGCAAAGAGAAGGTGCCAGAGCTCTCTTAAGGAAGCTTCTTAATAACTGCCACACAATTCTTCTCTTATATCCCATTGGTCAGAACTTTGTCACATAACCACATGTAACTCCAAAGCACCTGGGAAATTAATTATTCTGTTTGATGGCCAACATTTATTTTACTACATGAGACAGGGAGAATAGGCACTTAGGGGCCACCAGCAACGTCTACCATATCTTACAACAACTCCATTATTAAACTCATTGAACAAATGGGGAAACTGAGGCTCAAAATGTTTAAGTACCTTGCCTGAGGTCACCCATCTAGAATGTGCTGTCGCCACTACCTAAGTTGGAAAATTTTATACCAAAGAATATTTTATTTCTTTGGTATGTTCTCAGAATAAGAGAACATTTATATCAAAAGTTGTCAGATTTTCCAAGAGTTGCATCATATCCTCCGTTTTCAGTATGCTGGTGAATGAAAATATGTCACCTTCCTCTCCTGTTTCTCTTGCCACTGCCACCAGCCTAGTACAAACCATGTCACCTGCTTGTTGCTGGAGTCTGCTAATGTAGATTCTCTACTCTTGTCCCTTTCTAATTTATTCCCCACACAGGAGGAAGGGGGAGCTTTTAAAAACTCATGTCTAATAATTTTATTTTATGGCTTTTAAAACTACTCATTGCTCTTTGGATAAAGACCAACACCATTAATGAAGCTCCAAAGCTTTGCATGGTCTGACCACACCCACCTCCCCAGCTACCTCTCTCACGGTTCTCCTTCCTTCTCTGTTCCACTCTGGACTTCAGTGAACATTCTGTAGTTCCTCCTACCATGAGGCTATAACCATGCTCTTCCCTCTGTCCCAAGTCTCTTCCCCTATAGCTTTGTCTCCTCAACATTTTAGATCTCAGAGAAGTCCTCCTTGACACACCACGCTAGATCTGGTCCTTATAGTGTTTTCTCTGAAAGCATCCTGTGCTTAGATTTCTGGACTCTCAACACAGTTTGTAACTATATATTTGTTATGTAATTTATGTATTTATGTGCGTGTGTATGCGTGTATAACTATTCTGCTAGTCTGTAAGATCTCCGAAGAGATATTCATTTCCCTCACCATGGCATCTCCAGCATCTAGCAAAAAAAAGAAAATAAAAAGTTTATTGAAGGGAAAAAGCAGTTCAATTTATAACTTCCAACTTTAATATTTAATTAATCTTACATGACTTGGGAACATTACATTGCCTACTCAATTGCTCAAAATATTTGCTGAGCATCTACTATGCTCTAAGCATTGTTGTGAGCTTTAGAAATAATTCAGTGAAAAAGACAAACTATGTTCCTGCTTTCACAGAGATTACACTCTTATGGAACAATTCCCAATTCATTTTATGAAACTAGTATTCATTTTATGAAACTAGTATTATCCTGATACCAAAATCAGAAAAAGACAGCACAATAAAAGTAAAATAAATAAAATAAAATAAAGAAGCACAATAAAAGTAAACTATAGACCACTCATGAATATAAAGACAAAATTTTTAAAAATATATTAGCAAAGAGAATATTTATACTTGACAACTAAGTGAGATTTATACAAATCTAGCTCCACATGCTAGAATCAGAATAATCCATAATATTAACAGGCTAAACAAGAAAAATCATATAATCATACCACCAGGTAGAGTAAAAGCATGACAAAATTCAACATCCTTTAAAAATTCAATACACTCAGAAAAACAGGCATAAAGGGAAATGTGCATAACTTGGTAAAAAGCATCTACCAAAAAACCTACAGCTAACATTATACTTAGTGGGTAAAGACTAAATGCTTCCTTATAAGATCACATTCTAATTCAACACAGTGATGGAAGTTCTGGCCCATGTAAGAAGGCAAGAAAAGGAAAGAGGCCAAATGGATTGGGAAAAATGACATAGACCTGTCTCTGTTTACAGATGATATTTTAAAAAGGAAAACATAGAAGAAAATCCTCAAGATCTAAGAACTAACTAACTTAAACTTGACATCCAAAGCATGATCCATAAAATAAAAAAACTGATAAATTGAACTTCATCAATGTTAAAAACTTTTTTTTCTATGAAAGACCTTTCAAGAGAATGAAAAGATAAGCTACCAACTTGGATAAAATATATACGAGCCACACATCTCACAAAAAACTAGAGTTTGGGTTTGTTGATTTTTTTGAACTCTCAAAATACAATGAATGGTAAAAAAAGAAAATCTAGAAAATGAACAAAATCATACACATTTCACAAAAGAAAATAACCAGTGCCAAATAAACACATGAAAGCATGTTCAACATCATCAGTCCTTAGGAAAATGCAAATGTAAACTACGAGATATCATGAGACATCTAACAGAATGTCTACAATTAAAAAAAATAGCGACAACACCAAATTGTGGTAAGGATGCAAAGAAACTAGATACTGGTGGGAATGTAAAATGGTACCACCCTGCAACCATCCTATGACTCAGCAGTGGCATTCTTGGAGATTTATCCCAGAGAAATGAAATCTTACATTTGCACAAAAAGCTATATATAATTTGCATAGTAGATGTATTTATAATAGCCAAAACCTGAAAACAACCCACAAGTCCTTCAAGGGGTGAATGGATTTGCAAAGGTACACCCATGCTGCAGGTGAGTGACTAGTAGGGTTTAGGGATGGAGACCACAGGGTGTGGCTATGAGACACCAGCACGAGGACTCCTTCTGATATTGCAAATGGTCCATATCTTGACTTTATCAATGTCAACATCCTAGCTAGGGTCTCTTGCTATAGTTTTGCAAGATATTCCTACTGGGGAAAACTGAGTAAGGTGAACATAAACTCTCTCTGTACTGTTTCTTACAAATGAATTTAAATCTCCCAATTACCTCGAAATGAAATGCTTAATAAAAAGAATTTCAAACAAGTTTACATCCTTGGGGCACCTGGGTGGCTCAGTCAGTTAAGTGTCCAACTCTTGATTTCGGCTTAGGTCATGACCTCAGGGTCATGTGATTGAGCCCCACGTTGGGCTCCATGCTCAGCATGGAACCTGCTTAAGATTCTCTCTCTCCCTTTCCCTCTGCCCTTGGCCCCCCTCCCTCTCTAAAATTAAAAAAAAAAAAAGTTTACATCCAAGTCACTAGCTCTTTTTCTGTGTTTCACGTTTCAGTGTGTGTTTTCCCATTGTAATATGCTTAGCAATCCTTCCTTATTCTAACATTATCAAATATTCATCTATATTTTCTTCCTCTTAGTAGTTAAAATTTCTACATTTTTATTCTGACATTTATTTGGTATGTGTTATAAAAAAATCTCTAACTTGATTTTTCAAAAACAATTTTTTTTGTTCACGAATCTGTCCATTTTCCACTGGTAGTTTCCTTTATCAAGCACGAACTTCACTTCCTGTGTACACTAGGAACTGTTTTCTTAACTATTCTTACTGTTTACTTTTTCTGGATGCACACAGAATCTTTTTGTCAAGTCCAAAAAAAAGAAATTCTTCATGATTTTGTTAGCATCTATTAAGCTTATAATTAATTATGGAAGAATTAACATATTTACCATGTTTAATCTTCCCACTCAGGAATAGGGTTCTCCATTTATTCATATTCTTTTATGTCGCTCAGAGAAGTTCTATAATTTTCTTCTTATAAGTCCATTTATTTCTTGCCAGAATTATTCCCAGGTTTTGTTGCTCTTGTGACTAGAATCTGTTCCCATGCAGAGGGGTAAATGTTCAGTTTCCTAGTTTTACAGAATCCATGTTTCTAAGGCAGAGACTAAAAGTGGAGAAAAGAATGGGTCTTTCTACCTACACATAGGCAATTAGTTATAGATTGCTAATTGTCATTTTCACCAGCTTTCAATTTAGTAAAAATTCTTCCTGTTATTATCACTCATGTGGTAGGCCACCCTCACTCCTCTTTTCTCCTCACTCATGTCTTCACAGTTAGCCTAGTAAGAATTTGCAAAAGACAACATTAGCACTTGGCAAATGTCATTATGTACTGGATTTTTTGTTCTTCCATTCTAAGCACAGTGTTTTCCAACAGGTCCTGGCCATCCAAAGTACCTTCATACTAGGTGCATTTTGCCATATTATCTATAGCGGTATCTTAATGGATTTTGCCAAGCTTTTGTCCTAAAACCAAGGAACCCTAGATCTATGTCATTCTCTGATCTCACAGCTCAAGAAAATGCTTTCACAAAAGGAGATGAGATTAGTTTGGCATGATCTGTCCCTGGTGACTCCATGTCTGCTAGCCGTCAACACATTCCTTTCAAAGTGCTCATAAGACAGCTGCTTAAAATGCATTCTATAATCTGACCAAACATTGACCAAAGTTATTAGTCTGTGGTTTATGGAGCCCACCCCTGTTCAAAACTTGTGACATTTACTGTCATCCATTTTCTGGCTCCTCTGTTGTTGTACATGATTTTTTAGAGATTACTGGAGGTGACTCCCTGATTACCTATTTGAATTCCTCCAGCACCCTAGGATGAGAGTTGGCTGTACCTGGAGATGTGAACTCACGACATCAATTAAGGCTTGCTCTGTTTGTTCATTTTGAGTTGCATTTCCTTTCTATATAGATGCTTCTGTGCTGTTAGAATTCTGTAACTCAAGGGAAACAGCAGCTGTGGGGATGTTCTTGTCCTTGCCAGGATTATTGTTTTAAACCAGCTCAGAAAGCAAAGCTCTTCCTGATTTGTGATCTGCAACGACATCTAGATTCATGGGAGCGTGGTTTACGTTCTGATCTGAACACTCTTCCTGGTTTCTCAATTTCAGAGCCACCCCACCTGTCTGTTTCCTCTCATTGAAAACTCCCATGCCCCATGTCCAATGTGGATATCCAGCTTGAACTTCTGGACTTAGATGGTGTCCCTAATGCTTAGATTGGAACTGACATTGAGATTTTGGGACATGGGACCGCCATGGTGTTTCCAGATAAAGAGCCTACAGGCAGTTTTCAAGTCTTTAAGCCAGTCCGCCTTCCAGCCTGCCCTGTTCTTGCTTCCAATGTGAGTTCACTGTGCTTCTCATCGTGAAGTCACACACCCTATGCACCAGTGTCTCAAGCATCTTCTCCCCAGCTCCACTGGTATCATTATGAAGTTGTCAGATCACCATGTACTGAAGCACAAACTACTGACCCAAGGCCAGAGCACCTGCTCTCTGAGGCCATCCCACAGCCCATGAGGGGCTTAACCCATTACCCACACCCCCCATCTCCTCTCTGATCAATTCAGTTCTTGTCAGAAGACAGTGTCTTTGCACCCACTATGAGCTGGATCTTGCCATATATAGACAATTAACAAATGTTTATTGAAATGATTTTTAAGTAATAATGAAATATCCACATTCCCTTTGGAGATGGCTCTGTAGGTGTTGTAGCTCCCCATTTTCAAAAAGCAGATGCATCCTCCCAAACACAAGGTCGTCTTTGCAGAAGCCCAGGAGATCTGTTTCAGCTCCATTCTTCGTCTGTGCTGAGACACAGTTCTCTCTGTCCCCATGCAGCTGCATTTTAAACTGGATGTAATTCAGACCTGGGAAATTAGGCGTCCTCTGGAGGATCCCTTGGCTCAGGGCACCTTGTCCTACTGCCTGGGATCTGCTTGACCTCCAGGATGGAATCCACTCCACGAAGCCCCACCACTGCTCTGGCGGGAGACCCTAGGTAACATGCAGAATATTTACCTGCTGTGGGTCCAAAGAATAACCAAAAGGTGCCAGAAGTAAACCATATTCCAGGATCTATGTGAAAATATAGGAGCTGAGACATTTCTTTCCAGGTCTACACTATTACTAAGCTCCATGCACAGGACACACATTTCGTTTCAACATATATGCTCCCATGGGGACCAGGATATCCCTGATTAATGAGAACCCTCACCCATTCTCCCCCCTCACCCTCAGATCAGTACATGATTCTTAAGACATCGCCAGGAAGTTCTGCATAAATGTAGGAGCTATGGCTCATCAGTAGGATGTTAATTAAATGATTACTTGTCAACTTTTACTTGCCAGTAAGGATTTAAGTGGTATAAAAAGTTCACTTGTTTCTAAATAAAATAATTTTATTACTTCTATATAATAGGAAGTTTATAAAAGACAATTTCCTATCCTTTTGATTATTCATATATTCAATTTTAGCCTAATATATTGTTGCAAAAGGTATTCAGAAACAGTGCACAGCTGCCCTCTTGTGTCACTTTCATATAATTAAATCGATTAATGTTTAACTTCCAGTGATTCCATCAGTGATGCCTTTTTAAAGGTAACCATGTCCCACTATTCTTCTACTTCTGATATTAATATCAGAAATGGTAATTTACAAAGCACAATATGGAAAAATATACCAGATCTATCAGTTTAATTAAAGCTCATTGGCATAAATATCTAAATATTTAAAAAGTACTATAATTTACTCTGTCCAGGTCCTCTCTTAGCCCACATATCCAGAAGTCTTAACAAGCTTTTGTATCATTTCCTTATACTCAGTTAGTGCTCAATTAATACTTAATCTGCATTCACTGAGTGCGTGGTTTTACACTTATCCTTTCCTACCTGCTACTCCATGATCCCAAAGGAGGTGAAAGGGAGGAGCACCTGGGTGGCTCAGTCAGTTGAGCATCTGCCTTCAGCTCAGGTCATGATCCTAAGGTCCTGGGATCAATCCCCTCACTGGGCTCCGAGCTCAGCAAGGAGCCTGCTTCTCCCTCTACCTCTGCCTGCTGCTCCCCCTACCTGTGCTCTCTCTGTGTCAAATAAATAAATGAAATCTTTTTAAAAATTAAATATACATATATGTTTAAAGATTTTATTTATTTATCTGACACAGAGAGAGAGAGATAGAGCACATGCAGGTGAGAAGGGCAGAGAGAGAGGGAGAAGCAGACTCCCCACTGAGCAGGGAACCTGATTTGGGATTCAATCCCAGGATCTTGAGATCATGACCTGAGCCAAAGGCAAATGCTTAACCAACTGAGCCACTGAGATGCCCCAAATAAATAAAATCTTAAAAGAAAAAAAAAAGAAAGAAAGAAAGAAAAGAAAAAGAAGAAGAAATGAAAGTGAGTCCTCTTTTATAACAATTGATAAAGGTGTCCCTCACAGATGGCCAGCTGGGGGTCTTTGTTGCCATTTATTAAGCACCTACCATGAGAACATGCTTAAAGACTTAGCTCCATTGAACAAAGAAACACAGCACAGGAGTTTGGTAAAGCCTTCTAAAGAAGCCAAAGGTGAGCACATTCTCCAGACTAGAGCTCTGCCCACCAAGACAACTGCTCTTTTCTTTGGTATTCCTCCACCATAACAAACCCTCTCCTCAAGTTCATGATCAGCCAGCTGAGCAGCATCCTGGAAACAGTCTGATTAAACTGAGGGGAAACTTAGACAAGGAAAACCAGTTTATCATCAGCATTGACACAAATAAATGCTCTGTGTCTTTATTCAGTTGTTGTTTTCTTATTAAGTACTTGTTCTGTATAAAATTTTCCTGTATCAGGAAAGGATGGATTTAAAAAAAAATTGAAACCAAGACACAAAGTTTTGGGGAAATTAAGAACTGTACTCCTGTGCTGGTCAACATTGATTTGATGACTACATACAATATGCATGTAGAGAGAGGACCCGGCTGTGAGTGATGCAAAGGGACCACCCAGTTGTGCACTTTCATCCCCCACCTCCTGGTAGATGGAGCTTCTTGAAGAACTTACAACAAAGAGAGAAGAACAAGATGTGGTGAAGAAAATGCGAGCTGCAGTACAACATCCTGTGACCATAACCAGGTATGCATGGAGGGGCTGAGGGGAGGCTGGGGAGGCCATGAGGCTGGGGAAGGGGGGAGGGATGTAGGACAGGGAGACTGCACCTCTCTGTTGTGTTCATATATTAACCAGATTCCTCCGGTATGGCAAGCGGTATAAAATGAAATTGATCCTGCTACACCGACTCCAACCTGAGAGAAGAGAGACGTCTGGAGTGGTTTGTCTGAAAAACCATCCTTCCGTAGCGTGTAATTAACAGTGGTGACTTGGGCTGTGTAGCTGTAGATTGCTTGGCTCAAGATCATTGCCAAGGGTTGGAGTCAGAGGAGAGCCAGGACCCAGCCTCACAGCAAAGCCCAGCAGCCTGAGGCAGTGAGGCCCAACAAGAGAACCATGTCAGCTAAAATCTAGATCTTGGACTCCTCTCCTCAACTCTACAACAAACTTGCTGTGTGACTTTTGGCCAAGTACCTCACGTTCATGGTTCCTGGTGTCTTCATTTTTCAAATGCCTTCTGTGGACATTCAAGACAGTCCTTCCTTTATAAAACCCAACCGCTTCCAAGTTACACCTGATTGTGTCTGGCTGACCATAGTAACATTTTGTGCATTCATGTTGGGCTGCCCCATGGCCCCCCAAAATCCATATGTTGTACTCCTAATTCCCAGTACCCAAGAATGTGTCTATATTGGGAGCTAGGAAAGAAGTCATTAGGTTAAAATGAGGTGATAAGGATGGGCCCTAACCCAGTAAGATTGATGTCCTTATTAGAAGAGGAAACCAATCGTGCTCATATTGGGGTCTTGAATTTCTAGGGTCCAAAACTCTGAGAAAATTAATTGCTATCATTTAACCCACCAGTCTGTAGTACTTTGTTATGACCACCTAGCAAACTGATACAATTCTGTAGTCCTTAGTGGTCCATCCCCTTTCATACGCAGACCTATCTCTGCATTTTCCTTTCTATATATACTTCCTCTGACTTAGCGATCTCAAATACTTAGGGACCCTTTCTCCACTCCACCCCTCCAAGCCTTCTCTCCTGCAAAATTACCTCTCCTCCATTTTTCTCTTCTCTCTGTCTCTCGCTCTCTCTCTCTCTCTAGTCTGTGTACCATCAACAAGGTTTTAACACACACCAATCATATACATAAAAATCATGGCATTAATATCCACCAGATATAACACAGTTTCTATAAGTAAAGGGGATACTCAAAAAAGTAACACAAACAATGGCATCCCATGTTAGAGAGGGCTTGTTGAAACAAACGTTGTTTGTTTTGATGTTTTGATGTTACTTTTGAGAGTAACATCAAAAGTTTAAAAAAAAAAAAAAAAGTCATACCCAAATGCTGAACATCCCATGCAATGAAATAGAAGACCAGAAAGTTAGGAAGAAATAAACTGCAAATGGCCAATAAGCACAGGAAGGAAGTGTGCAATCTCATTCACAATCACAGAAGTAAAAAGATACAAAATAAAGGAATCTACTAACAGTAGGTATCTCTAAACTGGTAAATCTTGCTGTGTCACAAATAAGCAATATTTATTAAAAGCCTTAAAATTATAGATTCCTTTTGTCCAAGCCATTCCATTTTGAACAATTCCACTGAAGGAAATAACAACATGAAAATATACTCTGCATCATTTTAAAAGGAAAACAATGAGGGAGGACCAACACGGTGGAGGGGTGGGAGACCTACATCATCAAGTCCTAGGGGTTTGTTTAGCTAGATAGTTATCAAACCATTCTGAACACCTACAAACTCAACAGGCGATCGAAGAGAAGAAGAGCAGCAATTCTAGAACAGAAAATCAACCACTTTCTGGAAGGTAGGATGTGCAGAGAAGTGAATCCAAGGCGACATATGGGAAGAGAGACGGTGCGGGGAGGGGTGGGCTCCCGGCAAACAGTACAGCAGCAGAGCTCAAAATCGGAACTTTTAGAAGTCGGCTCCACTGAGGGATGTCGCTCCAGAGGTTAAGTGGAGGTTAGAGCACTCACGGGGACAGTGTGGTCTCAGGACCTGCGGGGTCACAGGAAGACTGGGGGTGTCTGAGTGTAGCAGAGTCCCCAGGTATTGGAGTGGGGAAGCCGGTGGCAGAGACGGAGCCGGGAAATGAGCTCTCAGCTCGGGGTAACCTTAAACCGTGATCCAAGTCACAATCGACCACTGCTCTTCGAGCAGGGACCCCACAAGCGGCAGGTCCAGGGAGACTCACCTTCTGGGGGAGGAGTGGCGGGAACAAGCTGCAGGAATCTGCTGGGTTCGGAGACTCCAAACGGGGCCGTCCGCCAGAGACAGAAACACTCGGTCACAGGCCGGGTAGGCACGGAGTGTGGCCGGAGACCAGGGAGACGGGAGGGATTGACTGCTTTTCTCTGAGGGCCCACTGAGGAGTGGGGCCCCGAACTCTCGGCTCCTCCGGGCTGGAGACTGGGAGGCCGCCATCTTCATTCCCGTCCTCCGGACTCTACGGAAAGTGCTCAGGGAACAAAAGCTCCGGAGAGCAAACCGCGCAGATTACTCAGCCCGGCCCCTGGCAAGGGCGGTGCAATTCCGCCTCCGGCAAAAACAATTGAGAATCACCACAACTGGCCCCTCCCCCAGAAGATCAACAAGAAAACCAGCCAAGACCAAGTTTACAAATCAATGAGAGTTAGGGGAAAGCAACATATAGAATTCATAGCTTTTTCCCCATGATTCTTTAGTCTTTCAAAGTTAAATTTTTTAAATCTTAATTATCTTTTTCTTTTCTATTTTTTTAATGTTTCCTTTTTCCTATTTTAACACTTTAACTATTTTATCCTATCAATGCCCTTTTAAAAATCTTTTAATTACCATTTTTTTAGTCATATTCTATCCCTTCATTGTATTTAACCTTATTTTTTTATACATGTAAGTTTTTCTTTCTTTAAAATTTTGGGATACAGTCTCTTCTAACTGACTAAAATATACCCTAAATCTAGCATGTGGCTATGTTCTTGTCTCCAGCCCGATCACATTCTCTCTTTTTTTTTTTTCTTTTTTAACCAACTTTTTGTCTTATCAACTCCTTTTTTAGAATATTTTAAAAATTTTTATCTTTACAGTCATATTCCATCCCTTCATCATGTTTACCCTTATTTATATACATATTTATATATATATACATATATATATATATAAAGTTTTTCTTTCATTAAAATTTTGGGAAACAATTTCTTCTAACAGACCAAAATACACCCAAAACCTAGTGTGTGGCTCTGTTCTATTCACCAGCCTAATCATACTTTTTTTTTCCTTTCTTCTCCCCCTGGTTTTGGGTCTCTTCTGATTTGGTTAATATATATTTTTCTGGGGTAGTTGTTACCCTTTTAGCATTTTGTTCTCTCATTCATCTATTCCCTGGACAAAATGACAAGGCAGAAAAACTCACCTCAGAAAAAAAGAACAAGAGGCAGTACCAACTGCTGGGGACCTAATCAATACAGACATTAGTAATATGTCAGAACTAGAGTTCAGAATGACAATTATAAAGATGCTAGCTGGGCTTGAAAAAAAAAAAGCATAAAAGATACTAGAGAATCCCTTTCTGGAGAAATAAAAGAACTAAAATCTAATCAAGTTGAAATTTAAAAAGCTATTAATGAGGTAAAATTAAAAAATGGAGGCTTTTACTGCTAGGATAAATGAGGCAGGAAAGAGAATTAGTGATATAGAAGACCAAATGATGGAGAATAAAGAGGATGAGAAAAAGATAGATAATCAACTACTGGATCACAAGGGGAGAATTCGAGAAATAAGTGATACCATAAGATGAAACAATATTAGAATAACTGGGGTCCCAGAAGAAGAAAGAGAGAAGAGGGTTGTGATCTCTCCTCTTTTATTCATGATTTTATTAATTTGGGCCCTTTCTCTTTTCTTTTTGATAAGTCTGGCCAGGGGCTTATCAATCTTATTAATTCTTTCAAAGAACCAGCTCCTATTTTTGTTGATCTGATATACTGTTCTTTTGGTTTCTATTTCAGTGATTTCTGCTCTGATCTTTATTATTGGTCTTCTCTTGCTGAGTTTAGGCTTTCTTTGCTGTTCTTTCTCCAGCTTCCTTAGGTGTGGGATTAGGTTGTGTACGTGAGACCTTTCTTGTTTCCTGAGAAAGGCTTGTATGGCTATATACTTTCCTCTCAGGACTGCCTTTGCTGTGCCCCACAGATTTTGAACAGTTGTGTTTTCATTTTCATTTGTTTCCATGAATTTTTTCAATTCTTCTTTAATTTCCTGGTTGACCCATTCATTCTTTAGTCAGATGCTCTTTAGCCTCCATGTATTTGAGTTCTTTCCGACTGTCTTCTTGTTTCAAAGCACTGTGGTCTGAAAAACTGCAGGGAATGATTCCAATCTTTTAGTGCCAGTCGAGACCTGATTTGTGACCCAGGATGTGGTCTATTCTGGAGAATGTTCCATGTGCACTAGAGAAGAATGTGTATTCTGTTGCTTTGCGATGGAATGTTCTGAATATATCTGTGATGTCCATCTGGTCCAGTGCCTCATTTAAAACCTTTATTTCCTATTGACCTTTTGCTTAGATGATCTATCCATCTCAGTGAGGGGGCTGTTAAAGTCCCCTACTGTTATTATATTATTGTCAATGTGTTTCTTTGATTTTGTTAGTAACTGGTTTATATAATTGGCTGCTCCCACGTTAGGGGCATAGATACTTAAAATTGTTAAATCTTCTTGTTGGATAGACCTTTTAAGTATGATATAATGTCCTTCCACTCTCTTATTATAGTCTTTGGCTTAAAATCTAATTTATCTAATATAAGGATTGCCCAGGGCAATCTGGGCAGAGCACAGGGCCAGGGCCAGATGATTTCCCAGGGGAATTTCAGCAAACATTTATAGAAGAATTAATACCTATTCTCCTGAAACTGATCCAAAAAATAGAAATGGAAGGAAAACCCAAACTCATTTTATGAGGCCAGCACTACCTTGATCCCAAAGCCACACAAAGACCCCATCAAAAAGGAGAATACAGACCAATATTCCTGATGAATACGGATGCAAAAATTCTCACCAAAATACTAGGCAATAGGCTCCAACAGTACATTAGGATTATTCACCACGACCATGACCACGATCACAGCCACAAAAGGATTATTCACCATGACCAAGTGGGATTTATTCCTGGGCTGCAAGATTGGTTCAACATCTGCAAATTAATCAATGTGATACATTAATAAAAGAAAGAACAAGAACCATATGATACTCTCAATAGATGCTGAAAAAACATTTGACAAAGCACAGCATCCTTTCTTGATCAAAACTCTTCACAATGTAGGGATAGGGGGTACATACCTCAATATCATCAAAGCCATCTATGAAAAACCCACAGAAAATATCATTCTCAATGGGGAAAAACTGAGAGCTTTCCCCCTAAGGTCAGGAACACTGCTGGGCTGTCTACTATCACCACTGCTATTCAACATAGTACTAGAAGTCCTAGCCTCAGCAATCAGACAACAAAAAGAAATAAAAGGCATCCAAATCAGCAAAGAAGAAGTCAAACTCTCACTCTTTGCAGATGATATGATACTTTATGTGGAAAACCCAAGACTCCACCCCAAAACTGCTAGAACTCAAAAAGGGATGAGAGACAGATGAGAGACAGAGGAGCTGTGCTTTTACCCACCCTCCAAGCTATGTGCCATTGGTTTTGGCAGTCACCAGTTGTCTCAGGGCCTGGTCTTCTGGTCTTTAGAGTGAAATAGTCATGCCATGTCTTCCTGAAGGCCGGGGATGGAGGGGTCCAGCTTAAGGTTTCTGCTCCCCTAAGAATCCATGAGTCTCAGGGGAACATGCATGGAAGTTCAAACATGACTCTGGCCAGAATCATCCACTTGAGGAATGTGAGACTACCCAAGTTTAACAGCGCAGAATCTACTCGCTCCCCTCAGGTGAACACAACTTTCTCAGACTTAAAAACAAAAAACAAAATAAAACAAAAACACGCACACTAAAAAACCAACATCAAAAGGCTAGAGCAGGGGCACCTGGGTGCCTCAGTCATTAAGTGTCTGCCTTCGGCTCAGGTCATGACCCCAGGGTCCTGGATCGAGCCCCAAATCGAGCTCTCTGCTCAGCAGGCAGTCTGCTTCTCCCTCTCCCACTCCCCCTTCCTTCTCTTGCTGTCTCTCTGTCAAATAAATAAATAAAATCTTAAAAAAAAAAAAAGCTAGGGCATCACACAGTCCTAAACTCCAAAAATGTATCCCAATCTACACTCCCATGAAGTCAATTTTCGGCAATTTCCAGACGCATTCTTTCCAAAAAGAAAGGTAAGCCATACAACAGAATACAGCCTTATTTCATGGATGTCAGGTGCAAAGGCTTGAAAAGATAAGACCCATGCAAGGAGAGTCTACTTTCTGTCACTGGAATAATTTTTGAAAGATCCAACTCCCCTGGGAACTAAATCATTGAGGTTTTTTATCCAAGTGAGACCATTGGGAGATTCATGTCTCCTTGTTCCTCAACTATTTCCATCCTTCCCTTTCTGCCAGCAAGGCTACTTACTGCCCCCCAGGTTCTCACTCATCTGACACACTCATCTTTCTCACCGGGACATCTCCCTGCTGAAGCTTCACCCATCCCAGGCAATCATAATTTAGATTTTTTATCTGGGTGTAAACATAAAAAGGAGTCTGTCAAATCCTGAAGGATTATATATTATGAAACTACCATGTTAGGGTCTCAGTCATAATCGAGGGACTTACATCAAAACCAGAAGCCCCATTCCAAGTTCTGAAAATATTTCGGTGTCCTTCAAACATGGAACTTTTCAATGATACTAAGAGGCCCGCACAACATAATTATGGTTCCCATACCAGAAATGTTTTTTATTTGCCTGCTGTGGGAAAATAAAATCATCACTGGAGCCACACATCACCCCCGCCCCCGCCCCCCGCCACTTTTCAGGACATGAATCACAGAAAATGGAAACATTTCTCTGGGCCTGTGCCCCCTGTTGCCAGTGGGAGGGAGGCTGCAGGCAGACAGGAGCCACATCGCCTGGCCCCCTGGAGCTCGTGCCTAGACACAGCCAGAAGGAGCCTTGGCACAGGGGTCACACGATTGTCCCACTGGCTTTTCAGACACCTCTTCTCCCAACCCCACTAAATTAATGTAACCCTATGGGAATACAACTTGTGAACAAAAGAAACCGTGTGTCATTATAATGTTAATATGACAATGTACTTGGCTCATCAGAACTTCTCTTTTTTGGGGGGAGGGGGGCCATATAGACCAGAAATCACTTGGTGGCACTGTCTTGAAAGTCCAAACGTGAAAGATGTGATGAAGCCAGGGGGTGTTTGTGTATATCAAAGGGCTTTCCCACAACAGGCATTTTATTAGGCATAGGTTAAGGGAACCACAGACATCCAAAATCTTAGCAATCGTTCATATAAAGGGGGCAAAGGTCCTCAAGAAAAAGTGTGCAAACGCACCACCAGACTTTAAAGGACACAGATGTTCGACATTCTTGCTACAATTCCATACACACAGCTATGACTTACCTCAGAGCGAGGACTTATTATAAGTAATTACCAGCAACTTTCTTGCATTGCCAGTGATTTTTCCCTGTGTTGCCTGGTTAATGTAGCAAATCTAACTCCTACCACATATTAGATGGAAATGACAACTCCCAAATTTATGAAATATAAGACGGGAGAGAATAAACAGCATTTTAATCAATGTCTGGGGCAGACTGTATGAAAATAAACTCCAGTAAACACATGCTTTCCAAAAATATTCAGGGAGGAGTAAAGGACACGGGAAAGGCTACGTAATAACCAATTATCAAAAAGGCAGCGAAGTATTCCACAATTTGTAAAACTGTGTATATAATTAACTCTTTGCAATGGGCTGAATTTTTTTTTGATTGAGAAAAAAAATCTTAATTAGAATAATAAGAAGGCAGTCCATACACATAAATCCATGCACATGCATACTCTGAATTTTGTCCACAAAACATTTAACTTTATTAAGATTACAAAACCTGCCATTGCTACTTAAATTAAAATTTGGCAGACGGAAGACTGCAGCATTTCTAGTGCTGGCTGCTGGTGGTAAAATATTCCCGCATGTCTAATGCCTAGATGGACAGAGACTGCTATCCGTGCAGCTTCCAACCCTAGGTTCTCACCTGGGCTCCTCAGGAAAGCCTCCTGCCCCCTCCTGGCAAGTGCCCAACTCACCCCTACCCAGCTGCAAGAGCCTGGGGTCACTAGACTTCCCCTTTACAGCGTCTCCTATGCTGCAATTGGGCAATTAATTACCAAATATCCACAATTATATGCAAATGTACACAATTATATGCAAGCGTATAATTGTACATCCTTAGCTGCTTCATGCTAATCTCTCTTACCAGTATGTAATCTTTATGAGGAAACTTCTGTGTTCTGTTCCTTGAATCTCATAAACCCTAAATAGATGCTGAACTCATAAACCACTTTCAACAAGAGCTATCATCAGAGTAAACTGGAAGAAGTAGATGTTTCTATTGGGCAAACGTGATAACCACTATACTACGAAAACCCACCTTGAATTGGGCATTTCTGAAAGTTCTACAAAAACCAGTCCTCTTTCATCCCTGGAATACCAGTGCCAATGTCACTCTCAAAGGTGGCCCCAGACACTCCCTTCTTCTTTGCCAAATGTACAAATCAACGAAAACATTCTTCTGAAATGCCAGTCCCTTCTTTGTACCTACACACTGGCTGCAGTTAAATGCATTTGGTTGTCCACTGTGGTTATCCTTCATGAGGTCCAAGGAAACAACTTCTAACTAAAGGGATTTTCAGTAGGATATAGGTAGTATACTATATCATAAAAGAAAACAAAGGAAAATTACATAAAACAAGCTGGGAACAATTGAACTGTAATAATGTAATTGGCATCTCAATTACTTCTGCTATTTAGTGTCTCGTTATGGGGGAAGGGGAGGACATGGTGCAAATCTTTCCAACATTCATGAAATTGGCTCCTTGTCAAGGTAAGAGGAGGTGGTCTCACAGTGGCTCTAGGACTGAGCCTCAAGCATCTGATGTGGCGTGTGGCCACCCACAGCAGCAAGGGTCGGGGCTCCTGAATTATGGGAGCCACTTATTAATAAGAATTGAGTTTCTTTCTTCCCATCTCTTTATGGCCCTACCATGTGCCATACGTCACTATTGACCATCTACTTTACTTTTCACTCCACCTCCTCTAAATATCTGTCCCCCATTTTGTGGCTTTTCTTTCTCATGATTCCTGCCTTCCCTAAGCCTAGGCTTACTCCTGACTTCCTTCTCTCTCTGCGTCCTTTAGCTTTGAATAATACAACCAGCTAGCCAACTTGCTCTATCTTGGGAACTGAGGCTCTTCAGAGAGATTTGGACAGGATCGGTCACCATCCCTGTTGGGCCAAGTTCTTGTGTCGCCCCCATACAGGTCCCCCAGGCAGCCCATCAGTCGGTCATCTAGACCCAGTCAGCCGTGACCATAGTGGTGAGATCACGTGAGATAACAAAAATTAAGTTACCCCAGCATGGTCTTGGAGAGTAACCCTCAGAAAAATGGCAGTAAATGTGGCTAGCCCAGGTCAAGAACCAGAAACTAGTCCATTTAAAGAGTAATCTAATAACTAAATTTGAGATGCAGAAAAATTCCTTATTCTGTTGAGTGGAATAACAAGAGTTCTGATTTTTCATTTCTCTACTATTCTCTTTCATGTTTTCTACTTGAAAAAGAAAAAAAAAGAAAGAGAAAAAGAAAAGGCGGGTGCCTGGGTGGCACAGTCAGATAAGTGACCAAGTCTTGGTTTCAACTCAGGTGGTAATCTCAGGGTCATGAGATCGAGTCCCACCTCGGGCTCCAAACTCAGTAGGAAGTCTGCTTGAGATTGTCTCTCTCCCTCTCTCCCTGCTCTCTCTCTCAAATAAATAAATCTTAAAAAAATAAAAAGTAGAAAAGTGGCAAAGATCAAGTGCCACAGTAAAAACAAAATCAGTAACTGGGTCCTTCGTTCTAATGTTGACCTGGCACACTTTAAATCTATTTTCTCCTTCTGTTTTTTTATAACTTTGTTGCTCCCAAATACTAATATAATAGACCAAGCTGTGAGAATTTTGCTTAGAGAACTGCAGAGAGGAGTTGAAGTTCATATTTGGCCCATATTCAGTTTTCTGCCACCACAAAACTCTTATTCAGTCCCCCTGTGTGGGAGAAGCAGGTTACATAAAGGAAGGAACAAAGCTTTCCTTCTATCTACTTTTTAATTTATTGTGGTTGGAGTATTTTTGTAAAAGGTTATTTTGGTAGGCTTCTGGTGGTCATGTGGGTCTCAGGGACTTATAAAACTGATGTCACAATGTTGAGGTTAATAAAATTATAAGCATAATATATTCTAAATCCCAATTATTTTAGTTTAGGGGGAAAAAAATCCTGCTAAGTTATTCATTACTCTGTGACTTGGGTTCCAAGGAAAAAATTTATTATCATGGAGGGAAAAAAATCTTGGTGGGAGAAAAAGATAGCAAATTCTTCAAATAAATAAATAGGCTGTTTTGTAATTTGAAATATCATCAGTATATTTGATGATGAATATCACACAAATATTCATTTTATGCTTTTAGAATATGAAAAGCAGAAAATTTCAAGATCTGGAAGACATGTTTATTCTGTGATCAAGTGTTCTAAATCTGGGGCACCTGGATAGTTCAGTGGTTAAGCGTCTGCTCAGGTCATGATCCCAGGATCCTGGGATCGAGTCCCATGTTGGGCTCCCCACTCAGCACGGGGGAGAAGAGGGGAGTCTGTTTCTCCGTTCCCTTCTACCCCCCCCCCCCGCCGTCCCCGGCTGTGCTCTCTCTCTCACATGCACACACTCTCTCTCTATCAAATAAATAAATAAAATCTTTAAAAAATTTTTTTCTTAAATAAATGCATCATCCATACTGTTCATCAGTGTATAGTTGGGAGGGTTTATGCCCCTTCAAAGAGGAACTTCTACACAATAATATAGTAAGGCTAAGATCCTAGTCTCAATAGATTTATGCTAAGGTAAGAATAGGGACTAACTTACTTTTTCCAACTATGAAAAAAGCAATTATGTTCTATGATAAATGAGCCATTCTTAGCTGAGAAATCAGAGCATCTCTCCTTTTCATGTACTCAATTTGAGCATTTTCTATTCTTTGCTTCAAGCTGTTTCTTTCATCTTACTACTATAAGAAAATTAAAATTCTACTATTGGGAACATATGAGGGATTTAATCTTGAAAGAAGTGAACTACAAAGCTGTATTATTGGAGTACTCTGATACACAATCAGAAAGATACTCAGCTTGAAAAGGCATAGTATTGTTATCATTTAAAACTAAGTTTATTTGGGGAAGGAAGACACATTTTGAATGACTCACTAATGGAAGGGCACCGGGGCCTCCAATGTGATTTACCGTGCGTTGTCATGATAAACCTTGTCCCCGGGGCACCGTCAATGACCCCAGCTCCAAGAAACCGATGTGAGAACCAAGACGTAGAACCATTTTGTTATATCCTGCATTTATTTAAGCAAACCGAATGTGTAGAGATAGGAAAATTAGAGCATTATAACATTTTACAAATACAGAAAGAAGACACAGAATAATAATATCCTGAAGAAAGTGCATCCGAACACAGCTCGATCACAGGAGGACACTTGCAGTGACCACAATGAAGCCACAGCTGACACGTCCATCTCTCATTCTTGTTCTGACATCGTTCAAGTAGATTTAATAGATAACTTGGCGATTCGCTTTTAAACAAATAATAATACTAATGATTATAGTAGCCTTGAAGGGTTTGTGAGTGACTATACTATACATACATGATGCTAGGCTTAATGTTTATTCCAATGCCGCTGTACATTATGCAGGGGGGGGAAATAATGTCTCATTACACAATTACTGTGACATCCACTAAAATGTGAACTAGTTTGCATAGGTTAGTCCTTTGGGCAGCACGATGTTGCTCTAGTCCACCAAGGCTTAAAGATTCACAGTGTAGAGGAAAGAAAACATGAATTAAAGCATTTCTACTAAAATATATTTTAATAGCTGGTGTTAATTTGCATAACAAAAGCCAAATTATAGTAATAACATCGTATCGTTCTATAAGCCCCTTATTTTAAAACCATGAAGTGTTTCCATTAAAACTGTATGCTCTCAAAGTTAGTACAGTCTTGCAAATTTGTCAACCACAATTCTACATTTTTGAAGCAGACAGAAGCCAAGCTGCGCAGTGACTCAATTTTGTATTCTTATCACAAGTCAAAGGCCAACGTTTCCGCACCATGCCCGCAACACACTTGGTGCCACTTCTCAATGCTCAGCCATTCATCGTATGGACACTGAAGAATGGGACTAACATGCAGTTTTCTTTCGTCCTTCAAAGTCAATCATTCTTAACAGCAACTGGATTACAAAGAAGTAGACACTATGCCAACTGGGTACCATGTGTCAAATGCAAAAAGCATATGGGATTCCATGAATATATGAAAGTAATATGGACATCCGGGGAGATATCTGCCCGGGGATCCTTCCAGGCTAGTGGATACCAGTAGTCTAAGCATCATGAATTGATGGCCACAGAAACATCATACAGTATCTTGGTTTTTTGTGATTGTTTTTGTTTTTGTTTTTGATCATCAGTAGTTGACAGTCAGTTGCCTGGAAAGGATCCTAATGGGCATGGAATACTTCAGAAAGAGACTTTCCTTTTAGCATTCTTAACTTTCTTTACATAACTTCTTATGTAACTAAAGCTTTCTCACCTCTGTGTCTCATTACCCAAAACACCCATGCTCTAGCCACTTTTAGATTATCAGAAGCAAATAGCTAAGGTCTAATAGAAATTTATGAAGTGAATTTCATCTTGTGTAATGAATTCAGCCTCATAACATAATTCTTCTATCTTATAATAGGTATTTTAAGTCTCAAACCTAAAGTTAATGTTTATGCATCCTGACTATATATAAATCCACCAAGAACTTTTCAGAAATAGATGGGAAAGGTCAGTATTTTCTAAAGTTCTACACCTTTAGAGGTAAAAATACAATCTGCTATCACCTTTCATATCTGTCAGGAGCATCACACTTCCCCACAACAAAAATACCAATCATGTATAATAAAATATTACTATAGAATAGACAAGAAGCTTGGTTGCTTGGTTCTCATTCCAAGACCATCATGGATAAACAAGGGTAATCAAAAAGGCACCTTTTTTTAAAAATATATCTCTATTATAATTTTGGTATAAACTATATCCACTTTATATAAGGATGCGTTATTAAAGGGTCACACCCATTTTCTTTATCTTTCCATTAAAAACATTTCACTGGAGGTGAACACACCCAAAAAAGAGATGCACCTCTTGAATTTCACTGTTCTAGAAAAATCTGTTTCCCCACCTCCCAGACTGTTGTCAAGCCCAACCAGGAGAGGACAAGGGAGGAAAGACTGGGGTCAACTTGCCCAAATGGCATCTTCGTCATCTTCAAGTGGTGAACCTAGTAACCAGAGAGGGGCTGGTCTAGTCTCATCCACGTTCATACAAGGTGCCCATAGAAATTGTGCTTGCAAATTCCTGTGTGGTCTCTGGAGGTGGGGAAGCCTGGGAAGAGGCAGGGATGGCGAGGGGATCTGACAACCAGATAAGTATTTCAAACTGGGCTACGCTGTGGGTGTATAAACAAGAACAAGAAGATGTGAAGAACTCATTTTGTCACAGGTTAGAAATAGGAAGCTTTCCTAGAGCACAAGAATTAGTAAAAACGTTGACTACAAAAACGTACAACGAAAGTCATCTATTCTGCTGCTCTGCTTCTCTCAGGAGAGAGATGATCCACATAGAGTTTTGTTTTCAGAACCTTGTAAGAATGTATCAACCTGCTCTGTGTGCTTTTATCAGGCCTGAGAATGCATCATGTTCAGAGAATCAGGTGCAAGCTCTCTGTGCTTAGACATTTCACAGTCTTTAGCTTGATTTCTAAAAAATAGATTTTTTTTACACCCTTCTTTAGCAGTTAATGTTATTTATGTATGAGATGCATGTCGCCAAATTGAGGGGAGGGGAGCCATGTGCAAAGTGGAAGAATTGTTCAAGAACACAGTTTTGAAAAATAATGCTGTAAAAATAGCACTTTGGTATTATACATGTATGTTTCCAATATTTCTGCTGAGATGCTCAAGATCCTGACAAGCGATAGTAACAGTGACAACAAATAACTACTCTCTGGTTAAATTCTGAGCAGACCTTAATTCCTAGAGGCTGGAAGGAGAAAAATCTCGCTACGCAAACATTATGCGAAGCTTAAAATTTTAGAATTATTCCCCTAATAATTATTGACTGCCACATTCCATGAATCTGATTTTGAAATTAGTAGATGAGAAAGACAATGGAACAACCAACTGCTATTTTATGGGACTTTTCCCCAATTAGAAGTATCATTTCAAATCCATTTCCTTTGAGCTCCCTATAAATGTGCTATTTCTCAAAAATTGTACCTGTCCTACATTTAGTCTGCAAATTTAATCAACAACTACTCTTTTTCCTAATCACAAAAAAAGTGGTCTGGGTCAAACATAAATATTTGGTTAATGAAACTATAAAATTGAGTAAGTTTATTGCCCCCAGTTTTATGCACAGATTTTTTTTTTTTTTTGCAAGAATGTTGCAAGTTCCGCTTGCCTTTGTTGGTTTGTGGACAAGACATTAAAACAGATAGGTGTTAATTTAATCATGACTGTCCATTCAAATACCAGAAAATCAGTCCCGCTGGGTATGTAGGAATCTGTAAAACCCCCTCAAAAAACTCACTAGTCTTCTACCTGAATTTCTCTCATCTCTTTTTGTGTGAGTTCCTGTAGATGCAGCTTGAGTATAATAAAGCTTATTTGTTCTTTGAGCCAGAGAAAGTGAAACTCTAGATTTTCAAAAAGTAGGTGCTAACTTTCCACAAGCATAATCGAATTAGCATGTGTTTCTGGACTCCTAAACACTTCCGTAAAAGGTATTTTACAAGATATTTCCTTAATTTCTTTGCCTATGTTACATAAAGGAGATAGCCTCAAGATTGATACATTTTATCACATTTTTTTTAACTTTGCTTTTGCCTCTTCATCACAACTCAGGAGGCAGGCCCTACATGAATGCTACCCTGCTGAGGTCCAAATACATCAGAAAAACACAGAGTCCCTGATGGATGTTAATTTCTCCAGCCACCTTGACTGTGGACTACAGGCCAATCATCACGACCGGCCAGCAAGGCTGCAGCTCTGCCATGAACCCAGAAAGTGCCTGCAGGGTCTTGCATTTGAAATTCAAGTTAGGACAACAATTTCTTTTTCAGTGAACAATCTGTTGGGCCTTGATCTAAAATCTCTGCTGGCATTTTCATCTCCCCTCCCCCACCCAATATGGGTTAGAAAGTAAAAGCCAGGAGAAAGTAGAAAAGACATCTTTCCATTAACTGGTTTCAGTGGCTGGACTTCCATTCCTAGATGTAAATAGCGTTTTCCAGAAAAAACAAAAACAAAAACACACACACACACACGCAAAAACCTGATCATCTCTCTGTGGAGTGGGTGACATTTTGCTCACTGGTTGTGTCTCTCGCACACTTTGTCGTCTTTGGCTCCTATTAAGTTAGCTTTACTTTTAAATCGACAGTGGCATTATGTTAAAGAAAGCTGCTCAGTAAACACCTAAATCACTTATTTGCTAGAGTAGGAGTCTATTTCCTAAAGGTGTAAATCCTTCGAAACTAGAGTGCAAGGCAGCAGGAGAATCTCAAGCAACTTTTCAGAAACATGTTTTTCTGATGAGCTGGCTACTAGACAAGAGGGCTGTTAGGTTATCGGCCGCACTTGTTGCTTTAATAACGGGGATGGGCAGTGCAGCTGCCTATGTTACAGAAGCTTGAACCTACGTGACATGCAACAGGCTCAAAGCCCTTAGGGAAATAATAGAGATGACCTTCAACTTTGCGCTTTGCAGAGTAGCTGTGACGTTATTTGGTCTTGACATTCTATGGAGTCAAGCGTAGACTTGGGCCCACAGAATGTAAATGAAGAGTAGGATATGCCTTGGTACAAATGAGAAACAAAGAGACCCAAGTCAGCCTAGGGAACAAGGAAATGTCTTTGTTTGGGAGAAGTTTCTAGGTCCCGAAGGCCACCAGTCAATATAATTTTAACCAAACCGCTGTTCCGCCACTCCTCACGTTTATTACATTAGGCAATTTTCACTTGAATTGGAAATTCCCTAATGACTCAAAAGCTAAATGGTTTTTTAAATCATTGGCTGTGTTACTGAATTACAAGAATTGGCTTCTGGTGATTCCAAAGTGACAGCTAATAAGTTTCATAGACTTGTTACGTGTAAGGGACAATCAACATCTCTATTAAAGTCTACAAAAATACATTTCCCAGAAGTGTTCGATAGCCAATCAAAGGAAACCATTGACCCAATCAGCAGCACCGGGCCTCCAGACCTTAAGGTTTTGTGTACAGGAATTACTGAAAATGCTGCTGTTCTGAGCCCAGAAGTCAGTCCTTTTTCCTGGTACCTATGTATCTCATTGTCAAAGTAAAGATAGATTATTGTAAAATAACTGCCAAGTTTTCTTAAAAGTATCTTCTATCTTTTAAAAAGATTGGGTTTAGTATACATTAGAATAAAGCTCAAAGACAAGGAGAGATAATTAATTAACAAACTCAATGTAATTGGCTGGGAGCATCCCTGTTTTCCCAGTTCTCTGCACCGTGCCATACATCCAGCCGTCGTCGATGGGCTGCACATTGACGATGTAGTCACCGTCCCTGAAGGAGACCTCATCTTCGTCCTGGGCACTGTAATCATACATGGCTCGGTAGGTCCTCTGAGAAAGGAAAGAGGGGATCATACGATGGAGACCAAATAGTTATGGCCACAAATGCCAATCAGGAGAGACCAGCTCACACAAAATGAAGTAACTATAAGGAATGTTCCCAAGTGTATTTCTTTCTGGAGATCTCCAAACCAGAGCCTAGCACTGACCTCGGTTGCATGCGTCGCAAGTTTACCAGGCTAGCAAAAAGGGTAATGATTGGGGGCCCAGAATGGCAATCAAGGAAGCCTCTAGATACAATAATGAGCCCATGAAAAAGTAAGCTTTGAAGCAGTAAAGGCAACTTCTCCCAGCTTCAGTTAACCCTTTAGATTATGTAGATTCTCCCCTATTCCACATTGTTCAGAGAACAAAAACTGCCCTAGGGACAGACAGAGCCAAGTCACCACCAAGTCCCTGCCATGGGCCCCTGGCAGAGGAAATGAATTTTTCTTAATTAGGAACAAAGAATTTTTGCTTTCTTTTAAAAATACATGTATATAAAAGAAAAATACATAATACACTCATTTTGTAGGTTTTGGAATCACAGTGATAGACATTTAGTATCTAAATGTTCTGAATATTGAGGGACACATAACTGAATCCTTGTTATAATGAGGAAATTACTCACTTCCTAACTTCAAACTATGTTGAAGCTTTGTAGCTGTGGTAATCAAAACACTCTGAGAGTAACATAAAAACACAGACCTACGAGACAGAACAGAGACCCCAGCAATAAACCCATGTATGTATGGTCAATTAATTTATGACAAAAGAGCCAAGAACACATAGTGGGGAAAGGACAGTCTCTTCAATAAATGGTACTGGGAAAAGTGGAAAAAAGGGAAACTTTTTTTCAAAACAGTGAAACTGGACAACTATCTTATCCGTACACAAAAATTAACCCAAAATAAATTAAAGACTTAAATGTAAGACCTACAAAGATCAAACTCCTAGGGGAAAAAAAAACATAAGCAATAAGCTCCCTGACATTGGTCTTGGAAATGATTATTTGGATTTGACACCAAAAGCAAAAATAACCATGTGCGACCACATCAAACTGAAAAGTTTCTGTGCAGCAAAGGCAACCACCAACAAAATGAACCTACCAACTGGGAGAATATATTGGCACATGACGTGTCTGACAAGGGGTTCATAGCCAGATTATATGTTGAGTTTTACCATACTTGTTTTCATTAAAGACCAAGAATTTAGTTAATATTAGCATCAGACAGTCTCAAAACTAAGTGAATCCATGGGCTGAGGAAACTAGCAGAGGCAAGAACTTTAGAGCAGTTAAAAAGAACTGACAACTGCTTAGAAGGACCACCTCTTTCTTAGTGCTCAGGCTAAGGCTTCTGTGTGAGACAGAGGTTTGGAGAAACAATTTCAGCATGAAATGCCCATCAGGCAAGATGACCTAGAGCACTGCTTCCAAACTGCACATTCAATGAATGAATCTGTAAGCCCTTCAAGATTTCCAGTAGAAGGATTTAAAGACTTACATTGGCCATGTCATTTGGGGGTTAGCGGCCATTTTGATTACTGTCAAAACTGACTGGTTAATGTGACAAGATATTTGTACTTTTAGACCTGAAGGGAGATCACAGAAAACCAACCACGAAGTAACAACTAGGATATTGTTCTGAGAGAGTCTTTGTATGTTTTGCTCTTTACACATGTTCATGGCACGCCTTCCTTTCTCAGTGGTTTACCTCTGTAAGTCTTCTGTTTTCTTCAAAGGGGTACAAAGAGCAAAATGTTGACATTTATCCCTTTTGTGAAAATAGACACTATTCAATGCAAGTTCTATGTGTATTTCTATTTTGGAGATAAAATGGGAAGACGCTTCAAATTGATACTTACTAGATTTGGTGAGTGCTGCATTGACCTCATGGATGAGAGGCTGGTCTGGTGCATGTACCCATATCCTTGGGAATGGCTTTGCTGGTAGGCTCCAGGAAGAACAGGCGCTGTACATGAACACACACACACACACAGATTCCTCAAAGCGAGCCTCAAAATACCCTTCCCGAGCCCTCAAGGGACCTCATGCTCTGCTACACTCTTCTGAAAGAAAATGCCCTGTTCAGTGCCATGTGAAATTTGGATAGTGATGTTATAAGTGATCTCTAGATTAGTATAAATTTCAGCAATTAAGGACGTATATAGGAAATCAGTTTAACATGCAGTTAAATATATTAGAAATAGTTGTAATTCTCTACTACAGAGGCTCTGTTCAAACAGCACAAGTACAAAATAAGAATTTACAATCACCTTTTAATAAAATCACCTTTTTACTGAGCTATGTAATCCTCCTAGACATTTTCCAAGATACAAATAAGAAATTTTTTAAAAATTGCATTAGATCGTCAAACCAAGAACAGAGTATAAATGTTTTCACAGAATACTCATATAACAAATGCACTCAATATTTCGAGACATATGGCTAAATATTACCTTTACAAAAATGGTAAATATAGCATATAGTTAGCAACTTATGTTTGTTAAGCAATTAATAATGAGTCTATACCCCAAAAGAAAACTTTATTTAGAATATATAAATTCTCCATTTTTATCTTGGCTGTAAGTCAAAACTAAGTCATCTAAATATGTTACAAAAGCCTAAAAAACCAAACCATGTAAAGAATTTCATAAACATTCTTCTACATAAAAAGAAAAGAAAATAGTACCAAAATAGCATTCACTTGTTTTGTGCTATTCTTACCACTAAATATGACAATCAAAAGACATAGTTCCTGTTTTGAAGAACACCCAATTTTAGAGAAACCAACACAGAAATTAAAGACCCCACAAAATCAGTAGATGTATGCTTGAGTGTGTGTTTCTCTCTAAGTAAATGTAAATACTTATAAACAGGAGTAAGGAGCTGGCTATGAATGAGAGGATTTTAGTAGCACACTCTTCATTGGGTTTTGAATACTCACATGAGACATTAGTAAAACTTGTATGATATAATTACCATAAAAATCCACAATAGGTTGCCAGTGTTGTTCAATCAGGTTGAGCATTAATTAATCTAGGTTGATTTATTTAGGACAGTTTTTATAATAAAAGAATAAAGCAGATATAATTCTGGGGTACTATGAGTAATTAATATTTTATAACTGGTATGTTCATTCTAATATATGAGAACATCAAACTTTAAAGAAGTTTAATCATCAGAAAATTACAAATCATAAATGTGTTCTCCAGATGATAATGGTATTAGGTTGAATGGGAATTTTTTAAAAGTTCTTGAATTAATTTTTTGCAATGCTATTAGAAATCATGTTTATTTAAAGTCTAGATGTGGCATCAAAGAGAAAGCACTGAGATCGTTAATTGGACTGTGGTACGTTCCAAAGTTATTGTAAGTGTTAAATATAAAATACTTCAGAAAACAGCACTTTTTAACATTATCAACTCCATTTAAATATTTAATGCCAAGAGATGTCAGGAATATTGTCAAAATTTACTCATGAAGCAAAAATAATGAAATCCCTAAAAATATCTAAGCTCACTTAATTAGCTGAGGAACAGAGCCGTTTCTGTGTGTTGGAAGTATGGACCATTCATTTCTTCCCTCCTTCAATTCTCAGCAAATATTGACTGAGTGAGTTAATGTGTGCACAGGGCTTACTACACTTCCCGTCACTTAGTAAGCCTCCATAAATCTTAGCAACTATCACTGTCCACTATGTTCAAGGCATGCCAGGCTTCAAAGGAAAGGGGTGATGGAAACAACTGCCCTTCTGGAGCAGTAATGGCCCCGGACATCAGTCCCTTCCCCAGCTGAAGAAATGGCTCTGAATACTCAGTTAAGTATGTAAGTTGATTTTAGTAAGTTAAATATGTAAGTCAAGGACTCCAGGCTGGGTTTTCACCATGTAAACAAGTTATTGCTTCATTAATTGTTATTTTAATCTACTTATAAATTCTAAAGGTTAAATTTAAAACCCCATAAATCTACCTAAAAACTGAACTTTTCATCCTTCATTACACTATCAAACTGTGACCTTCACATTTTGATGTACAGAGTTAAGTACAGCCCTCCGTACATCAAGCAGAAGAGAGTTTAGAAGGAGGAACACTGGGGAAAATATAATATATCTCATTCTTATGTTTTTTTATGCATTTCTTATGCATTATTATGCCTTTATCGATTATTTTCATTTCTCTCTTCAGCTGCATTACTTAATGCATGTTCCTTCAGGGCTATCAAACTTTGTTATCTACCTTATACCTGATATAATAAAAGAGTTTTTAGGAAGCTCCTATTAGAGCTAAGAAAAACATAACTAAGAGCCCAGAGGAATCAACTTACTAAAAGCAAATGCCAATTTTACAAAAAGGCAGGCATTGCTTTTTTTTTTTATTGTTTTGCTATATGATTTCTTTTTTGTGATGCATAGGCAAAATAAGCAATAGGAAGTTTAAAACAATGGCTTTGGAAATTGGGTTTATTAAGAATTTTAGTGAAAGATAGCCATTCCATGTGAGTATGCTATTTCTTCCATGAAAATAATGGAACTCAAAAGGTTTTGCAAAAGCAAGACGTTAAGCTAATTTTGCAACTAACAAGGACTTCTTATCACAGAAAAACACATTGTGCCCTCTTCCTTAAAACAGTGATCAGATTCCACCAACACTGATACAGATGGATGGTGGTTCCATGATGGTCTTCCAATAGGAGAGTCCTGAGGTTGAGAGTTTTTTATTGTAATAGCCTAAAAGTCATAAAACAATAGCTTTAGGGTCTACCTGGGTGGCTCAGTCAGTTAAGCGTCCAACTGTCAGTTTCAGCTAAGGTCATGATCTCGTCATGGTCATGAGATAGAGTCCCACACTGGGCTCCATGCTGAGTGTGGAGCCTATCTGAGATTCTTTCTCTCTTCTCCCTCTGCCCTCCTCACTCCCCACTCATGTGTACTTGCTCCCTCTCTTATCTCTCCAAATAAATTTTTTAATTAAAAAAATAATAATAGCTTTCATTATCCTAAGGCAATAACAAAACACACAAGTGTGACTCCATTTTTATTTCACATTGGTAAGATTTACTGACTGGAGATCTGGAAGCTCACTAAAGTTCTAAGGATTCTTCCACGAGCAGCCAATAGTAATATTTCCTATTTAATGCTTCTCCTTACAATGAAAAGAGATAAAACCTAGATAGAGAAGTAAGTAGACACAAAGATCATAAAACAGAAGGTGAAAATGGAAGAACAAACTTTTTTTGGAGGCTTCATAAATCTGAAACTGGAAAAGTAAGGAAACGTGTAAACATGCACAGTAGAGTAAATCAACAATAATAAAGGAGAAAAAATTCTCAAAAAGAAGCCAGGCTACTGTGGGGAATGCCCTTGGGGTAGATAAAAAAAGAGGAGGATTATGGAAGTGTCCTCGGTGTGCACAGTGCATCCCACATTGCCATGTCGTTGCTAGAAAAGCTCTCTAAAATAGGTATCATATTCCCACTTTAGAGAATAAAATACAGAGGCTAGGAGATTAAGCAGGAAGGCAGCAGAGCAATGGTCTCTGCACAGAAGGAACACCAGAATAAAGGTCTGATGTCCTTCAAAATGAGGTGGAGGTTTTGAAAGCCTCACAATGACAACAGCGTCATAGTAGATGGCCAAACTCCAAAGGCAAAAATAGAAATAAAAGTAGTGCCTTATTGATGTCTTAGCCCATTAGGGTTGGTATGGGAAAAAAAAAATACCACAGGCTGGGCAGCTGATGCAACAAATTGTTTCTCATTGTTCTAGAGATGAGGAAGTCCAAGATCAAGACCCTGGCAGATTCAGTGTCTGATGAGGGTCCATTTCCTGGCTCATAGATACACTGCTTCCTTTTCCCAAGTCCTTAAATGGCAGACAGGGATGAGGGAGCTCTCTGGGATCTCTTTTACAAGGGCACTAAATCCACCCTCTTGACCCAGTCACCTCCCAAAGGCCACACCTCCTAATATCGTCACCCTGAGGTTCAGGAATTTGATATGTGAATTTGGGAGGGACACAAGCATTCAGTCTGTAACAATTAGCTAACTACAGATGTAACACAAACAGAAAATAATTTTGGGGTTTTTCTCAGAGGCTTGCTTTTTTTTTTAAATCAGAATAAGGAAAAAATTAACCTTCAGAAGCTTTCCAATAAAGAATATAGGATGCAATGACATTACTGTCATATTTTTTTTAACAGTTGACTACAGTTTTATCAGCTAATGTGGGTCAAAGAACTTAATGAGCTGTGGGATGTTTTGTGTGTGTTTTGTTTTTTTTGTTTTGTTTTGTTTTGTTTTGTTTTTTTAAAGACAAAGAATCTTGATTTGGACAATCACAGGGGAATTGCTAAAATGAATGAAGACATGACTATAAATGAGAAAGTATGAAGATACTGCTGGTGGTGAAATAAATATTAAATAATGAGCTAAACCCTTATGAGATCTCATCTAGGCCATGAGCAAGGTGGTTGAGCTAATTGGTCATCAGATAGGCCCATGATGTGGGCCTTTTTGTTCAAATAGCTCTTTCAGCTGCCATCAAGGGTTCCAAAATCAGAGCCTCAGGTCCTCATGGCACCTGATTCTCTCCACAATTTCCAAGTGGGTACTGAACCCACATTCATGCCAAATACAGCAGTAAGATGATTTTTTTTTTAATCTGATAGAATTCCGAGCACTATAGAAAGTTCTCCTTCACTGCAGAAGACAGAAACAAACCAGATTGCCTCCAGGTTTTAGTTTGTTGGTTTTTAATTATAAGCTGTAAAGAGACAAGTGCCTTAGAAACCAGCTTGCTGCATAATAAACCAAGAATAAACAGACTTTATCATAAAAATGAGATAATCTACAACTGAGTTGAAACCACCAAGTTCTAAAGACATGCATAATCATTACTGCCCTAAAAACAAGTGCTCAAACTTTGGAAATCATATGTAAAAATAAAAGCAATCATTACTGTTTCATATGTTAAATTTCCAGCTCTTGCAAGGGCCAGAAGTTGTGGGAAGGAAAAGGGAACTGAGACAGGGAGAGTCGGTTACTTGCTGGGTTTCCACTCTGGCAGCATATGGAACTCACCTGGGATCTTTTAAAACCATGGTATGTCCAGGTTCCCTAGACCAATTAAATCAGAATCTCTGGGGTGGGAGTGGGAAGGACTGACCATTGGTGTCTTATTTTTGAAGGCTTCCAAGTGACTGAAATGGGCAGCCACGGTGAAGAACCACTAGTTACTGTCAGCTTCCCTCTCCCCAATCCGACACAAATTTAGAGGCTCATGTGACCCTATATATGTTATTCCCAAATTCCCACTCTCCCCCTGGAATGGACTGAATATTTGTGTTCCCCCCCCACCCGGCTCCCCAAAAACGCATCCGCTGAAATCCAAACCTCCAAGAAGATGTTATAGGGAGGTGTGGCCTTTGGGAGGTGATTAGGTCATGAGAATGGAGCTTTATGAATGGGATTAGTGCCCTCACAAGAGGCCAGAGAGCTAGCTAGCTCTCTTTCCATCAGGTGGAGACACACAGAGAAGAGAGCCGTCTGCAACCTGGGAAGAGGACCCTCTCCAGACTCAAACATGCTGACACCCCAGTCTCGGACCTCCAGCCTCCAGAACCATGAGAAATCAATTTCTGTTGTTAGTCTGCTATCCACTCTATTGTTTTCTGCGTGAAGGGGCTAAAACACGTATCTCCCCCATGACTTGTTTGTATTTGCGGAGGCAAATGTTTAACCCTGAACTGGAGAAGCAACCAGGGATTATGGGAAGAAATCTCAGGGCGAGGAAGCTCACTGGAGAATCATTCAGCCACGAACAGGCAGCACTCAGGGCAAGGCAAGCGCCGTGAAGCACCGTCCAAGGAGGGCAGACCAGGGGAAGCCAACCCCACTTCCTGGGGGCTGACCAGAAGGGGACCTGGTTACCATCTCAGAGGGAAGGCAGGGTTTGGGAGTGTGCAGCCAAAAAAATGTCTTCACAGATTCAAAAATTATCCCTCAAGCCAATGCTAGGTTCCTAACAATTTTCTCCATCTATACCCCAATACCATCTTTATTTTCATTTTCTATTCTTAGATGAATGCTATTACTACAATTGCAACCCTCCTTTGAGAAAATTCAAAACATGTGCAAGTATTTCATCACCTGTATGTGTCCCGGTGAAACTTAGCGGGGGAGAGATGCATCACAGGACTCTGCTTGCCAAGGAATATCAAATATGAACACAATACCATTTAAATAAATGGAATCTTACAAGTAGGAGGACAACTTCGGTTTGCTCAGGACTCCCCCAGTTGCAGCGAAGGAAGTTCTGCTGTCTGGGAGCCCCTTGGTCTCAGGCCAGTTAGCACGGCTTGTCCCCCTTCTTACAACACCCAGGCCCTGTGTGTAGCGTGTTTCATGCATTAGCTGGAGAAACCGTCACCACTTTACACATGGCAAAGTGACCATTTTACAGATGGAGAACCTGAAGTTTACAGAGATTTAGTAACTCGGTAAAAAATATCAGAGCTACATGGAGTTAGTGTTTAAATGCCAATGGTCTGACTCCAGAACCCAAACGCTTTACCATATGACACCAAAATGATATGGAAGAAATGACAAGACAGAACAAGATCAGTTTGCAAATGAACACTGTGAGGTCGGAAACGTGAAAGAGGGCTCTGTGGTCTGGGGAGCAGAGGAGCTTCTAGCACTGAGGCCTCTATGTGAAGTCAGAAGAGCCCACAATTGGCCACTCGCTCCTGCAGCGGGGCAGACCGGAGTGAGAGGAAGGGAAAGGCGGGAGAAGAGAGGTCGAATGCGTGGAGAGGTGCGTGGGGCAGCTTTGTTCTGCTCACAGAGGTGACTCTTGCTCTCACTGACTTCTCTGTGGTACACTTGGGGGTACAAATGCCACCGGAAGCTTAGGTGTTTGTGGTTGACGAGGGATGCTAGAACATCTCAGGGAGAAATTATAGTGAGAAGGAGGCATTCATTTTGGAAAAGCCAGCTCAAATCATAGGGAATAGCATTATTTCTGAAGCAGTGGCTTTCAAATTTCTTTTAAGGGACATTTTGGCATCTGATAAGTTTCCGGAGTGTGTGTGTGTGTGTGTGTGTGTGTGTGTGTTTCTTCTTCCCTTTGTCAATAGTAGCCTATTTTAGCCCAAGCAATCGTCCTTCGGTCACCTTATTCTGTATGAAGTTTCAAGTCTGTGCTCAAGCCCCATCCCCTAATATGACTTCAACACTCTCCCATTGAGTGAGGAAGACCCCATCACGATGCCACCTGACAATTTTCAAAATCTTTCTGTAGGACACAGGCTGCAAAATGTTATTTCCCCAAGTCAGCATCAGAATGGTGACAAGCTCTACAGACATGCTAAGAATTTACTTGCAAACATAATTAAGCCCAGAAGATTAACTATCTTTTCTCCAAATTTAGATGATAGATTTATAATGTTGTTAGTCAAATACAAATCAGATGTAAGATTCCCAATTACCTATTAAGTATATGAGATTTTTTTTTAAGATTTTATTTATTTATTTGACAGAGATTACAAGTAGGCAAGAGAGGCAGGCAGGGAGAGAGAAGAGGAAGCAGGCTCTCTGCCGAGCAGAGAGCCCGATGTGGGGCTTGATCCCAGGACTTCTGGGATCATGACCTGAGCAGAAAGTAGAGGCTTTAACCCACTGAGCCACCCAGGCACCCCTACCTATTAAGTATAAAAGGAAACGTGTAGATTATGTACTTTTCAAAACTATGCCTAGATGAACTACACCTGACCATTTCATTTATCTATTTGGCTTAGTTGCCCCCAAGTAAGAATTTCTAAAATATTGTTTTGGGGCTCTGCTGTTCCTAAATATAAAAAAAAAAAACAAAAAACACAAAATTAGTTATTTTTAATGATCAGCCAGTTAAACTTAGTCTCACAAGTCCAGAAAAGCAGTGCATTTTCATTTCAAAACTAGCTGGTTTTTCTCTAGAAAAAAATGTCTGTGAATGTTCTCTGGCAGAAGTAAACCAAGACATACTATGGTTTGAACAGAACTAGAGAGATTTAGAGTTAAGAATATCTGCTATTTTGCTTCAGAATAATGTAGCCAATTTACTCTTACATTTTGATTTAAATATCAACTTGTGTATTTTTCCCTCAGATTTGTTTTTCATTTTTAGCTATCTAATCCAGGATAAACTCCCCAACTTGTAACTATAACGCAAACCACAGATATAAGTAGGATTGTCACTGAGAGAAAAGGAAATAATTTCTGCCTCAAATTATAGTCTTGAATATCATGTTCTCATGGCACAAAATCAATGAGGTAGGGCACCTGGGTGGCTCAGTGGGTTAAGCCTCTGCCTTCATTCAGCTCAGGTCATGATCTCAGAGTCCTGGGATCAAGCCCCACATTGGGCTCTCTGCTCAGCGGGGAGCCTGCTTCCCCCTTGCTCTCTGCCTGCCTCTCTGACTACTTGTGATCTCTGTCAAATAAATAAATAAAATTTAAAAAAAATTAATGAGGTATGTAACTGCACATACACATATATGCTGTGTCCCAAAATAAAACAAAAATGAAAATAAATAAAGGAATGAACAGTATGGAGATATATATATATGATATCTTTCTGACAAGAAAGACATAATTTGGGGCAGTTCTTTGATAAGATAAAAACAATAAAGAATTTAAGGATAACAGGGGCACAGAATACTGTTTCCATTAGGTAAATCACAGCTTTTGGACACAAACTATGCCATGACCGTAAAGTCAGCTCATAGCAAATCCCAGTTTTCCTCAGTGAACATTACCACCAATATTGTGTGAGTCAGTCTCATTCAGAAAGATCATTATTCAAGTACAATGAAAGGAAGTCTCATTATGCCATTGTGGAGGATATTTATACTTATTGGATAAACATATGTAACACTGTTTTTCGTAGCATATCTTTAAAGACTTAAAAACAGACTGTGCATTTGGTTTATTCTTGCGCTGATCAACTCTAATACTGACTCTTAGGAAATACGACCAATCCACGAGTAGTCCCCAGATACCGTTTTACATGAGATGCCTTTAGTGACAAGCCACACTAAATATCACATGCAGACACATCTCAATAATGGTAATACTTCTGAATGAGCAAGTATACTTTTTTCGACCAATAGACATATACGAAATGGAACCAGTGTGTCCATGACATGATCTGAAGATAGGGAAACGCGGGGAAACGAATGTAAAAGGTTGTCTGGCTCTCCTAGAGCCCAAGCTTCAGTTTATATGGCGTGGCTGGGGCTGAGCAAATAGGCAGGTGTACAAGTCACGGTTGGGTAAGGAGATGAGCAACAGGTCACTGGAATCAAAGGCACACAGTGTTAAAGACATGAAGACAGGATCCAGGTAAGAGTCCAACGGGCCGGTAAGTAAGTTCACTAAACGTGGGTTGGGTACATGGTAGAAGACAAAGTTCAAAAACCGGAATGTCTGAAGAATGTGGCATGGGCAGATCAGGAATATTTCTGGAACAGGATTAGGCACTAAGGAGTAGGGAATCTGGCCACAAGAGGGGAACCATGCAACAATGACTTGGGACAACAGCAGATAATGACCAAACAAAATGCAGAAACTCAGTCCAGCACCCAGCTGCAGCAGCCTGTGGAAATCTAAAGTCAGGATCCAATCCCCATGACCTCCTAGCCTGGGGTTTGGGGTGGAGGGATGTGAGGCACCTGGATGAAACAGGAAGGGGGGGAGAGCAAGGAAATTCATGACTACAAAGGTAACATTATGACTGCTTTATATCTAAGACAGATACATAAATAACACACGTATACTCAGTCTACTACCCAATCTGGATATCAAATTTGATCCATACAAACCAAAAAGGACTATTTCCATTTTCATTACTAATGTTCACCAATATGGAAAAGCTACTCTCTCCCTCTCCGCGTGCGTCACTCTACCATTTTCAAAGCTCTTCTAAAGTTTCCCCTTGGACACATATGCTGTGGGCCACATCTATCTCCTTCCTGATGATCAAACCTTCTCTTTTCCCCAATCAGCTCAGTTTCGCAGGAAATCTACTTTTAATGTTTTATTGTTTGCTACTTTAAGTGTCAGATGTTTCTCCTTCAGACACATATGGAACCCTTTGATTTAATTTTGGCAAATCAATGAAAGACACATGTGCATCTCAGAACAAGTGCTATTCATTAGTATTTGATCCTTTTCCCAACTTCACACTCAGAAAAGGAAACTTAGGACGTTTCTTTCATTCCCAGTCTAATGATGCCAGGAATAGGAGTTTCTCTAAGGACTTCGAATTCAGTCAGAATCCTGATCCTTTTTCTTGGGGGTGCAACAGGACTAACTAAAAGTTCCTAACAGCGTGCAGGGTGTGCTTTCCTGTAGGCTGCTTCTATAGGCACTAGCTCAATAGCTAAGTATGATCGTGTAATCGGCAGCAGTAGGCTCTTCCGTTATAAAGGACTCATTTATTTTCCTATAGACTACTTTCATCACAGAAATTTATCTCTGAAATTTATCACAGAAGTATCCCTGTCATCAATTCTTTAAATCTTCCTACACTTCAATGTGGACACTTAAAACAACATTTTTTGATGGATATCGCACACTTCTCAAATTCAGATTGGAAACAACACTCAAATACAGTAGGGAAGTAGTACAACTGAAAGTTTCTTGTTGAAGGTATTTCCTTTGCAGAAGTCAGGCTAGAAAGAGACTGGATTTTTTCAGAGGGTTAAGCCTGCTGATCAGTAACCAGAAAACCAAAGTACTGGTTCCGAGGGAAATACTGGTACATTTAGATTAAATGAAGGTCAAGAGTTCAAAATCAGGAGTCCATTTCCTAGTTGGTCGTTCCGGTTATCTAGTTTTAAAACCACATTGACCATTAAAAACCAGTAATGCTGAATTTGGGGCAGAATGCCATCTGTAAAGCATAAAACATAAATCCTCAGTGGGCAGAGAGAATCAACGGAAAAATTAATGCACATACTGAGCAAAGGATTGTGACTTTAAGGACGCTTCATATTAAAGGAGATTTCAAAACACTGCTGGTTGGATGCAAATCCATCACTTTTCAAATATACTAAGAATTTATTATTGTGCCTGTATTTGATATTTCTGTTCTCAATTTAATGGTAAATTGAAATTTTAATGATGCCTATTATCCTTGGGAATTAAGGATACATTCTGTGGACTTCACTGTGTTGAGGAAAGAGATGACTTGTCCTCTCATATTGTCTCCTTCCATTCACCATTTCTTCATGGAGCATTCCCCAACCTGAGTTAGGTATTGCAAAGAGAGCTAAAAGGCATGTTCATTCTCTGCCACTCTGGAGGTCATGATCAAACAGTAAACTAGAGTACGCTGAGACAGAAGCCATACAAGGTATGAATGTCAGAATTCTGATGGGCACTTTCACTTTATTAAGTCCCCACTAAGGACAGTTGTCACAAGTGAAATAAAACACTGAAATGAGGGGCTCCTGAGTGGCTCAGTGGGTTGGGGCCTCTGCCTTCGGCTTGGGTCCTGATCCCGGGGTCCTGGGATCGAGCCCCGCATCAGGCTCTCTGCTTGGCGGGGAGCCTGCTTCCCCCTCTCTCTCTCTGCCTGCCTCTCTGCCTACTTGTGGTCTTTCTCTCTCTCTGTCAAATAAATAAATAAAATCTTTAAAAAAACAAACACTGAAATGAGAAGTATTTGTATGAGAACAGAAGAGGTAAGATGGGAATACTTTACTGATTGCTTGGTTATGAAAGTTCAGTGCCAACTCAGGCTTTGTAATAAACATAGGTTACAATGTTACACTTCAGTGATACATCTTACATTCCTGCTTTTTAAAGAAACTATAATAAGCGTTGTGTTACTTTTACACTGTTACCCTCAACCAAACTGGCTCTAATTAGACTTAATAAAGACTAACACCAAGTTTTAATGATTTAGCACATGTAGCAAAGCTATTTCTTTGTATTTCAGACCAAACTTTAATTTGAATATATTTATGTATCAACAATATTTATTAAGTGTTCTGTAGGTACTCTCCAAGATACCAGTTATAGAATTCAGGACAAAGCAGTTAGAAAAATTCTGTTCTGATAGAGTTTATATTCTGAGAGAGCCATAATTAATTAATACATAATGAAATATCAGGTAGAAAAAAGAGTGAAAGATGTATATCCAGAAGTGGAATTGCTGGACAGTTCTATTTTTAATTTTTTGAGGAACCTCCATACTGTTTTCCATGGTGGCTGCATCATTCTGCATTCCCACCAATAGTGTAAAGGGTTCCACTTTTTCCACATCCTTGCCAACATTTATCTTTTGTGTTTTTCTGAGGGGTTTTTTTTGGATACCAGCCACACTAACAGATAAGAGGTCATATTTCACTGTGATTTTAATCCTGGTTCACTGTAGCACTATTCAAAATAGCCAAGATATAACTACAGCCCAAGTGGCCATTGACAGGTGAGTGGATAAAGAAAATTCTATAGACATACAATGGAATATTATTCAGTTTTTAAAAAGAAAGAAATCCTACCCTTTGTGACAACATGGATGAACCTAGAGGACATTATACTAAGTGAAATAAGCCAATGATAGGACAAATACCTCATGATTCTATTAATATGAGATGTCTAAAACAGTTAAACTCATAGAACAGAGAACAGAATGACAGTTGCCAAGGGCAGAGGGAGGGGAAAATGGGAAATTGTTGCTCAATGGGTATAAAGTTTCAATTATGCAAAATGAATGAGTTCTAGAGATCTATTGTACAACACAATTCCTGCGGTTAACAATACTCTACTCTGTACTGTAAAAGATGTTAAGAGGCTAGCTCCCATGTTAAGTGTTCTTTTTTTTTTTTAATTTATTTATTTGTCAGAGAGAGAGGGAGAGAGCGAGCACAGGCAGACAGAGTGGCAGGCAGAGGCAGAGGGAGAAGCAGGCTCCCTGCTGAGCAAGGAGCCCGATGTGGGACTCGATCCCAGGACGCTGGGATCATGACCTGAGCCAAAGGCAGCTGCTTAACCAACTGAGCCACCCAGGCGTCCCCCATGTTAAGTGTTCTTATCACTCACACAGACACACACACACAAAAGGAAAGTGTTCAAGGTGGTGGACAAGGTCACTGCCTTGCTTGTGGTGATGGTATCATGGGTGGATGCGTATGTCCAAACCCATCAAAATGTGGACATCAGGTGCAAATTTTGTATGTCAACTATGCTTCAGTAAATCTTAAAAAAAGGGTTACAGAGAAAAATAAAGCAGGGTAAAGGAATAGGGAGTTGTATGTGGGTTGAGATCTCTCTAGGTAGAGAGGTCAAGGAAAGCATTTCTGATTAGTTGAGATTTAATCAGAGACCTGAAGAAAGGGAAGCCAGCCACGAAGCATCAGTGAGTGTTGCAGGCAAAGAACCACGGTGAGAGAAGGCCTAACGTGCTGAAACAGCCAGATGGCCCGGTGGCTACAGCAGACAGTCTGGGAGAAGATGAAACTGGAGACATGACCAAGGGCCAGACCATGTAACACCTTGTAGCCTGTGGCTCTTGAGTTTCAGCTGAAGCATTAGTGGAACCATTGAGAATTTTGAGCAAGGGCATGATGAGAGCTGATGCAGGTTTTTAAAGGATCACTGGCAGTTGGGCAAAGGCCAGATCAAAGAGGGCGAGCATGGAATGACAAAGACCAGGAGCCTATTTCTGAGCTCTCAAAGAGATGGGATGGGATTTGGTCGGGGAGCCCTGGACCTGGTGAGGAGAGGCTGGACTGGGGACAGCTCTGTCGTGAACAGGGCCAATGGGTTTATAGATGGCTTGAATGTAAAGTGTGAGAGAAGAAAGGCGACTAGGATGCCACTGGCTTTGTTGGCATATTTTTCTGAATGATTGTGTCATCAGCTGCGATGGTGAATAGAGACAAGAACAGATGTTTGTGTGTTTGTTTGTTTGTTTGGGAAGCCAGGAAATAAGACACTGGTTCTGACATAAGATCTGAGCTGCCTATCCAACACCCAGCCGTGGGCTCCTTTGTCTGGAGTCTGGAAGTCCTGAGAGTAAGAAGGGGCTATGATTTTGATGTTCCTGCTCTTCTATATCAGTGATGAATGTCAGCTATGAGAAACATTGTGACACTTGAAATAAGTCTCTGCGCCACGAGCACCTCTACAAGACTGCTCAGAAGGCCTTCTGGTCGCGTGGAGCCCATGGAGTCCGTTCTCTTGGCAGAGTCTAAATCAGCCAGTGCAGACGAGATCCTGAGACAAGCTCCCAGAGTGGGTTAAACTTCCAAGTCAGAGACCCAGTGACCTACCAGCCTCAGGAACTGGTGCTCTACGCAGCCTCTGAATCTCCTGCAGGGCAGGAGCCCACGCAGCGTGCCCAGAAAGGAGATTTCATTTGCACCCTGTCTGCAGAGACTGGCTTGGCCCTCCCCACGCTCTGGTCTGGTCTTCAGCCCCTTTCCTCGACACGCAGCCCCTGGGCTTCTGTATGCCAGAACACAGCAAGTGTCCAATGTGCTGTGTTCTGTCGTCTGCCACTTTTCTGCCAAAAACACTCCTTTCCCACTCCGCACCTGGCTAACTCTGACTCCAGGCGTCACTCCACATGGCGCCTTCCTGAGCGCAATGGGTTAATGCAGCCAGCTCTCCCACCAGAAGGTGAGTTCTTCGAGGCCAGTAACTATATCTTTATTTTCTCT